>JAINUV010000938.1:0-162677 GCA_020205505.1 Panax japonicus
TATATTCGATTGGTCGGGAAATATTCTTTGTGTCAGAGAATATCTGTACGACGGTACAATCATTGGTGAACCCCGCAATGAAATTATTGTTGGATTGAGAAAACGACAAAAGTATTTTATTAAAAATAACAGCGGATGTTTTACCGTTAATACTGTTGAACTACTTGGTAGTAAAAGTACAGTAATACGCATGGTTGCATATTCTTAGTGAGCTAGTTGTGCTCACCCTTTTGCTTCACAATTCTTTTCAGATAATAAGAGTGTTGCCGGGTCGAGGGGATAACAGGGAAATAGAACGGTGGTCTATAGCTGTTGAGGTTCTCCCTAAATAGTATAAAAATAATTTTATTGATAACTTTAGATAAGTGTGTCTTATTGTATACGTCATTTGATATTTAATTTTGGTGAACCGAATAGGGTGAGGTGAACCCAACTTTGGAAATGTGTTTTGCCACTATCATACAAAATGTCTAATGATATACGACCTCGTGTTATCATAAGACAGGGTTGTGCACATTCACTTGCTAAGTATATCTACAAGCACTACCTATATGATCTTAGAGTTTGGTTGAAATGTAATTCTCAATTGCAGACAGTGGAGATAATTATATGTCAAAAGTACACTCACCATTGAAAGGAACATGATAGTAATCTTCTCATTTTTCTTTGGGGTCTATTTGGTCAACTAAGAATAATTCTCGAGTCATATGATATCTATCATAGCCTAGCCGCATGGCCTCCCATGTACGAAGGATTCCTTGAGCACTTCCCAAAGATTTTAATTTCTAAAACAGTTATTGACTATACATTTATGTAATGTATCAATGTGAGGTGTTATCCATAGTTGGGACATGAGTCACAGTTGGTATTAAAACTTACAGTATATGTGTTGTTGTATTTTGCACGACATTGGTAATAATAAAATTGTAGTTGTTTTCTGTACTATGTATTTGGCGACTCATAATAGGTTGGATGAATTAGACTTATTTTGGGGGCGTCACACACACACACCCACACCCATATATATAGTAATACCCGGTAAAAATAAAATATAATAATAATAAATAAAATAATTATATAATATTTAAATCAATATTTTAATTGGCTTTCTTATGTTTGGGTCAAATTGTATTAAATTTGTGTGAACTATAATAAGTATATGATTACATTAATTTGAGCTTTTATACTAATTGGGTCTATTTTGTATTTGGATAATATTAAATCCTATTCAAATTAGGAGAGTGAATAAGATATGTTAATAAATAAATATAAAACCTACTTATATTTCATCACGTCTGATAAGAATTGTGGAGAGGAACAGTGCAAGGAGGCGGAACTATCAAGACCTACGATTAGCAATTGACTTTTTATCATAACTGTAAGTCTATCTAGAGTATAACAATTAGTGTTAATATATTCATATGTCTATCTATCTATCTATCTATCCATCTATATATGTGGGTGTTAACAACTTCATATTTGCACGAAGTTAGTAATATTTTAATGGAATAAATTTTACTGTTATTGATCGTACATACACTTGATTGATTTGGCCATAGGATGGATTATATACGTGTATAATATTGAAAGCATGTGTGGCTTTTTTTTTTCTTTTTTTTTTAGTTGGCCTTGTCTTGAAAATGAGGGCATTAGATTTATTTATATATATGTATATAAAGAGAGTTCATTAAATAGGCTAATAATCATAAATTGAGAAAAGGTCTGCAATCATGAAGTTATTGTTTTTTTTAATTTTTTTTATTTTAGTATATAATAATATTATATTTACATTCTATTAATTAAGATCTTTTAAAAAAAAGTGATGATTAAAGGATTATTTATAATTTAATTCAGGTTTATTTTATAAATTAATATAATTGGAGAAATTAATTTTATATTAATATAAATTATAATTAGTAAGTAACTTATAATTATATTATTATTACTTTTTATTGAATCGGACGGAGGGAATTTAAAGAGTTATTTTAATTTTGAAATATAATTTTTTGAGTATTAATAATTGATAAAAGGCGATGATTAAAGGCATATTAAATAGATTATGAATTATTTTGGAATTATTAGTTTGGATTGTTTTTAATTTGAGGTGAATATGTTTAGGTTGTGAATGACGTCTTGTATTTGATATCGTTGACATTTGAGGGTAAGATTTGGTGGAGTATACTATAAATGGTTTGAAAGTATCAGGTACGGATTCCGTACTCTTTCAGCGATACTTTTGTTAAAATTAAATTGTCCGTCTTGTTCCTCGTTTCGAATTTTGTTATTATTTCACATAATTATTTCTTGTGAAATAAGTATATTAGTTTCATTTTGGAGTTGATCCATATAACTCGCATTTGTACTCTTTGAATTAGATTATCATGTTTAGTACTATTTACTTTTGATAATTGTAGAGCGGTACATGTTGCTACCTTCTTTTTGAGACCTTGTGACCATAATTTGATTTGGTTCAACATGTACATATAGAACCCTTTTGTTGGTATTATGTCGCATGTGTTGTGACATGATATTTTTGTTAGAATATACCGTAGCGTATACCTGAGCTATAACCACCTGTGGGGGTACCACAGGCATGTCGTCTTGGCACGAGAGGCATGACACTTTCCGTGGCGGTGTGATTAGTCCACGGCGTCTCCGTTTTGGGCTCCGGAGTAAGTGGGCCGTTTGTTGTTTTGTTGTGGGAGGCGTATGGGTTAACCCTAGTTTTCTGTTCTGCGGATTGGTGATGTTGTGCCAAATACACCTATCCGATTTGCATACATTCGGATTCGCGGTCCAATGTGTGATTTGCCTGTGTGGCATTGTTTTGATGTGCCTGTGTGGCATTATTTTGGTTGCCTGTGTGGCATCATTTGACTTGCCTGTGTGACATTATTTTGACTTGCCTATGTGGCAAGGAATACTTCTGAGCTCATTCGGTATAAAATAACTCCAGCCATTTGTTTCAGCCTATTATTTTATTTGATTAGTTTTGTTGGTTTCTGTTCAGTTCAAGTCATTAAGTTAGTCACTTCAGTTCGTTATTTCTTTATTCTTTTATTTGTTTCGTCAATTACATTGATTCAGATATATTCCATTCAGATCTTTGGATATTATACTTTCGTTCGTATTTGCACTTGAGGCTTTGTTCAATATTTTGTCTCAGTTATTTTCATATATCAGTTGTATATCTTTCGTATATCTGTATCCGTACTGGCAATTGGCTCATGCTGTGTTTTTCTTCCGGCAGGTTTGCAGGAGTGATTCAGGGCTAGTGTGATGAGAGTGTTGCCTTCGACCAGTTAGGTTGATTCAAATTTTAAGTTTTGATTATTTTGACTCAGTTTAGAGAATTGTAATTAGTCCTTTATTGATAGATATCATTATTGCATATTTTGAAGTTGTTAGTGTTCTGTTCACTTATTTTGAGGTTTGTTGTGCTTCGCACATGACCTCCCTTTCCTTTTCGGGAAGGGGGTGTTACAATATATATATATATATATATATATATATATATATATATATATATATATATATATATATATATATATATATATATATATATATATATAGCAAGGATCAAGTGCATACCCTTTATCTTACTCACCCGTGCTCACCCCCCTTTAGGCGACGGTTTCGGTCATACAACCGTCGCCTATACTTTTAGCGACGGACAACATAAAGCGTCGCTAAAAGTATATGCGACGATTGTATGACCGAAACCGTCGCCTAAAGAGAGGTGAGCACGGGTGAGTAAGATAAGGGGTATGCACTTGATCCGGACCGTATATATATATATATATATGTTTAATTACCCTTTTTTAATATAATATATTTTAATTATAATTTTATTTGTAATTAAGACTATCTCATTACATTTTTACCCTTGTATGTTATCAAAATTTAATTCATGAATAATATATATATATATATATATATATATATATATATATATATATATGTGTGTGTGTGTGTGTGTGTGTGTGTTTAATTACCTTTTTTTAATACAATATATTTTAATTATAATTTTATTTATAATTAAGACTATCTCATTAAAATAATTTAATTTAATTAACACATTTTGAATAAGTGATACAAATATTAAGAATTTTAAATTAAATTATTAATGGAGATTTTTTAATTAAAGTGATTGAGTATGTTGATAGTTTAGTTTTTGATGTTTAACAACAAAAATTATTATTGGATTTTTAGTTTCATATTATGATTTTTATATGTTAAATTTTCTTGAGTATATGTCAAAATTGGTATGTTTATAATTTTAGTTATATTTTTTAGTATACAGCTGGTGTTGCTTTTATACAATATTAAATAAAAAAATATAATAATATTTATTACTACCTCTATCTTATTAAAAGAACTTTTAATGTATTTTTTTGTGTAATAATATTTGTCATTCTTATTGTAAATAATTATGCTTAAAAGTTACTTATGTTTAGTTTAATATTTGACAAAAATGAGTAATATAATTTTTAATACTTTTTTATATGAATAATAAGATTCGTTATGTAATAACAAGTTTATTTTATTAAATTTTAATATTTGTGAAAAATAATTATATTTGCGCTAATTTTTACTTTTTTATGCTTATTAAAATTTTACTTTTCTATGCTTATTAAAATTTTACTTTTTAAATTACAAAAAATATATTTAATGAATATTACGTAAATTTTAATCTTTAAAAAATTTAATTAGCAAAAAGTGTATTGACTTTATTTTCTTGATAAAATAAATATTTATTATTTTTTTAAAAATATGTTATTTATTAATGCACAAATTCATAATTTTAATTAAGTAGATCAAGTTAAGTAAAAATTATAACATATAAATTTATATTTAGTGGGTATATTAAATATTATAACTTGAAGGGTATATTGGATATTATATAAAATATTTTTGAATATTAGTTGGTCAATCACACTAGGAGTAGTGAATGTTATATATTATAGACTAGAGAGATATTGACTATTGCTTGAAAAATTGAGGGTAATAAATGTTATTATAATTATCTACGGAGGGTTTAATTACTGTTTTTTTGGGGTATAATAGTAAATAATGAAAAATTGAAAACAACTAGAAATTAAGTAATTGGGGGGGGGGGGGGGTCCGGTGCATTTATTAACCGGTACTGTCCGGTGCACCTCTTTTACCGTGTTTTTATAGTGTTTTTTTAATAAAAAATATATTTTTTTATAATTATTTGTTCAAATTTATTTTATTATTTTTTATTTATTATTTTCATAATTGTGATTAAAAAAAAGAGGTGCACCAGACGGTACCGGTCAATAGTGCACCGGACCAAGCCACCAACCCGAAATTAAGAGCATGTGAAAGGAAGATACGTAGCAGAGAATTGAGCGCGGGACGTGCCATTGTGTGAGCGGCATGTGACATGACCGTGCCTTCGCAAGTCGACTGCTCCTTCAGCTGTGGAAGGTCTAACCCCACTAGTGGGACCCATACTACATTGAACTCTGACCTTGACGAGTTTTATTCAGTTCGTATCGTAATTATTTCTAGCATCTGACAATAAATCAAAAGGACTAAATAATTATTATTATTATTTTTTAAAAATCGTTGGTGTTAAATAATTATTTTAACAAAGAAAGAATTATATTTACAAAAAAATGTGGTGTTTGCACATATGTCGGTAGTAAAATCTATCTAATAAAATACAAATGATTTTGAATTTTTCGCTCACTCAATAAATCATCTTGACCGTCCAACGTTTGAGATAAATCCTACCATTCATACATCTATCTAATAAAATACATCTATCTATCTAATAGTCTAATAATTTATCTAATAAAATACAAATGATTTTGAATTTCTCGCTCATTTAATAAATTATCTGGGCCGTCCAAAGTTTGGGATAAATCCCACCGTTCATACATCTATCTAATAAAATACATCTATCTATCTAATAATCTAATAATAATTTAATAAAATACAAATGACTTTAAATTTTCCACTCACTCAATAAATTATTTTGATCGTTCAAAATTTGAGATAAATCATATTGTCCATACAGTGCCGGAGGCACGGGACCCAGCTAGTATATATATAAAGTAAAATCTAAACGTTGAAGATGATTAATTTTTTAGATGATATTAGCTTTTAAGTTTTTTGTTTTTATATATATATATATATATATATATATTGTTAACGCCAAGATTTTTTTCAACGTCCCAATCACGTAAGACGTTCTGATCCTGCACAGTAAACACAGTTAACACCGAAAGCTTGACGGCTTCGACCGTCGGAGGATAGCTCAGCCGTGAGAGTCAGTACAAGGGTTAACAATAGAGGATAATAATATCTAGTGTATTGAGAGAGAATTATCAGTTGTTAGTGTGTGTACCTTTTGCTTGAAGACCTCATTGCTAGGTTATACTCTCTTACCCGATTTATCGTGTCACCCACTACTGTCTGACACAGACCCCTGATCTGATGGTCCCTGCCGACTGCGTATAGTCCACCCACTACCTCTGGCCACTGTTTTCTACCGCCAGCCGTCCCCGGATCCCATCCACATTAATGCATGGCAGATACATCAATCAACCATCATACTTTTTTATCATTACAAGTCAAAGATAGAAATATTTAATACCTAATGGATCAATCCATTGACTTGACCCGATCTTATATGGACTTTAACCGAAATAAGATAGTGACTAGGCCCAATAACATTAACACCCAATAGTGAAGACCCAATGGACAAACCAAATAAGCAGGCCCAATCTATCCGGCCCAATAGGAGAAATATTATGACTCAACATTGCCCCCTAGTTTTTTATTAAATAGGATGTTTAATAGAAAACTATAAATGGTCCATGATATTATAGGATCTAATAGGATTGAAACAGGCCCAAACTGAAATCTATCAAGGCCCAAACGGTACAAAGTTGGACTAATGAGACAAATCAAAAACTGGAAGCCCAAAGGAAAGATCCAACCTGATAAATGCTTGAGAGTGAAGGCTTTCCTTGGACGCTATCCCTCTGAATTCCTCATCATTTTCTAATAATTAATTCGTCGCCCTCGTGTAGTGTGAACAACTGAAGAGACAACTGTTAGTATAAAAGGTGATTTTTCCAAATTGACGGTTTTACTTGGCATTTCAAATTTTCAGTCTCTTGAGCTCTGGTCTGTTCTCTACAATCTTCTTCTTCTTCTCTGTAAATTCTCAGCAATGGCATCCCAAGAATCAAGCCCAGATACCCCTATCGAAGTGACCCCCATATCCGTTGTTCCTCCTAACCCCAGTCCCAACAAAAAAAGGGCTCGGGTTCAAACCCCAAATCTACCCCTGTCACGTGTAAGAATCCACCGTCGATACCCTCTCTTCCGCCTACCAACTTCTTCAAGGATGAGGAACAGTTTTCCCATGCCAATACCCCCTCCACCGTCAGAGAAGCTGAGATACGTATCCTCTAGACCCGCTATCAGATTCCGGATACTCACGCAACAAGGGCTCCGGCTCCGGCTCCGGAGGAACGCATGTACCATAGACCAGACGGTTGGATTGCCATGCCGATCACCCTACTCGAAAAGTGTCCTACCCATCCATGCCTTTATCATCACTCTTTTGGGGTTTGTGGGAGTAGGGTTTGCCCAATTAGTTCCTAATTCCTACATTCACATTCTATCGTTCATTGTCTTCTGTCACGAATTAGGGATTCCTCCAGCTGTCGATATCTTCTTCACCCTCTTCTCGGCTGGTAAATCCCGATAAAAAGGTTTTAAAATGTTGAGTAAGCAGTCTCCTCGACCCAACACCAGATTTGAGAGGGGACCCCTGATGGATACCCCTTCAAGCAATAAGGGATGACATGGAAAAATGGTTTTTTATTACAGGACCTGAAATTTCTTCTCTTCCTGAGTGGCCTATTTCTGATCGAATTTCTGCTGACTTCGGAGATATCTCGGAAGACCGTCTAAGAGAGATGGCGAGTTTCTTGGAGAAAATACCTCATAAAGAATGGAGCTTCGGACTTCTGAGCAGGCAGACATGGTTGTATAATCATAAATGTAAGCATTGAATTCAATTTACTGCGTAATTGTACTAATTTCTCTCAATATTCATCCTTAAGAATTACTATTTATTTGTCACAGTGTCTTTAATCAAACCAACCTCTGCTGACATAAAAGATCTGGAAGACTTTCTGTCTGGAAAAACTTCTGAATCTGTAGCCGAACCATCCACCGCTGAAGAAGTTCAGCCGACCGACCTGCCAACCGAAGAGATTCCTCCTACCACAGAATTAACATCGCTTCGGTTTAAGAAAAGAGCCGTTAGGAAAACTAGACCAGCCCCTCCTCCTACACTTGACGAAAGTTTTCTGGATTTGCCTTTGAACGAACGATCTCAGATCATTCGTACGAAGAAAAGAAGAACTAAGATAACTCCTCTTACTGCCGATGATTTACGAGTACCTTCGTCCGAAGCTAATCCGCCCCACATCATTCCTGAAGAGATCGTTGTTTCCGAAGAAGAATTAGAAGAGCAAGCAGAGTCTACTCTCTCCCTTACTCGCAAAAGGAAACATTCTTCAAGTGACCAACCTGAGATGATACTTGAATCTGCACATGATTAGTCACCTCCACCTCAAACTGCATATACTCAACCACCTCCACCTCAAACCACATATACTCAACCACCTCCACCTCCTGATCAGCCCCCAACCTCTTCGCCAGGACCATCTTGTTAGAGTTTATGCCCTAGAGGCCAGTTATTTGATATAATTGCTTAACGTTTTGATATTATATTTGATTGAATAAATAAATGATTTTATTATGGGTTTATTTACTGCGTTATATAAATGTTAACATAATAAAAAATCCTTAGAATAGTGATATAAATTATATAGTTTCAAGTATGTGACTTGAACATGAGATTATATAATTATAATTAGTATCATTGTTCTTAAATGTCCCTAGTTGAGTATCATTGTTGATGGGACAACAATGATGCATTGAGACTAGTATGTGGATCGATTGACTGATGACCAAATCTCATTGGTCATAAATATATGAAATATTAAGTCAATGCATAGGTATATGTTAGAGAACGATGTACTGGACAGACCCACCATGAGAATTCTATGTGGAGCATTATGCGAAGTGTCATTAGAAATTCTCATAGTGACAATGATGTAATGGTCCTTCGACCTGAAATCACTATATTACTGCACGGGAATTTATGTACTTTGATATCATCAAATGTCACCTTTAATAGGGTGGACTATAAAGGTGATTATTGGGTACATCATAAATCGTGTGAGGAATATGAGTGATCTAGATGGAATTTAACCCTCCTATTTATTAGGGGTGATATCCATAGGCCTCTTGATTGAGTAGGACTATGAAATGCATGGCCATGCTCAAATAGTGATTTGTTTCATATAGTCTACTCATTGATCAAGAAAACTCAGATTAAATTATGAAGAGTATGACACACTCCATGACTCGAGTTTAATCTAGGATATTAAGGTTAAAAGGATTAAATTACATTGAAACATTGGTCACGAAAAGGTTGCATCGAATCATCGATCTTATTATTACATGGGTAACAGTGATGCATTACTAGATGCCGCTCACTGTTTATAATTTTATAATATGATTTTAAAATTATTGTCAACGTAATAATAACCTATAGGGTCACACACATAGAACGTAATTAAAAGGGAATTAATTTAAATTGTAAATATTTAAATATATCAACATGATTGATAGTATTTAAATTACGAATTTAAATTAATAGGATAATTTATATATAGGTATATTAATTAAGTAAGACTTAATTAAGATATATATATATATATAAATAAATTCGGATTTTATTAAATTAGGTTTTGAATAATAATTTTAAATGGCTATATATATATATATGATATGTTGCAGCCATTTTAGGGATTATTCATAAACTGAAAACCCCAGCCGCTCTTAGATAGAGACTAGAGAGAAACAAGTTCTGAAAATCTTCATCCTTGGTGGCTAGTACCACGGTTCCTTCTTCTGCGGACCGTATGACGATTCTCGGAGCATTCGTGTGGATACCGTAGAGGCGCGATTCATTTGGATTGCGTTGGAAATTCGAGAGCATCAATTTCAGTATCACAATCGGTATAATTTCTAACCAATGAGTTAATTGTTTTCACATGGATCCTGTTTTGGGTTTCGGAATTGCTTTAAATTGGTTTATTTTCGCTGCGTTTCTGTATCGAAACCCTACACATCTTTCCCGAAAGTCGGGCCTGAAATCATGGGTTCTCCTACTCTCTGGCCTGAGTTGAATGAGCCCTTTCCTTTCCAGTTGTACGATTCTTTTGTCCGCGAGACCGATGATTGGTGGTTCGGGAATAGTTCTATCGGAGATTTAATTAACGAAGGTATGAAATACCAGGCCCAGGTAAGTTGTCTTCTGATGTTTGTATATCTTTATACTATTTTATCTGAAACCGATATATTAAGACTGACTGTATGTAGGAGAATGCAATATTTGGGCGTCTTCGTCCTAAGCACAAAGAATCGGAAGCTGAAGAAAAAGCCGCCCGGATAGAGAATACCATACTAGAATCTGCACTGGCGAAAGAGAGGCACGATCTTGACATTGTCTGGTACAATAATGAACTTCTTCGAAAAGATCTGGCCCAGACCAAGGAACAAATGGAGAAGATGAAGGTAGAACAGCAGGTGATCACTAAGTTAAATGAGGATTTGGTCAAAAGGAATGAAATCCTTGTGTAGAAAAATGAATCCTTGGTTAGGACCAATAAAAGTTTAGTTTTCAAGTGAATGATTTAGAGGCCCATCAACTTCACCATTTCAAGGAGCGTCAAAAGGTAGATGAGGAAGTCACAGAGCTTCGGGCACTTAGAGATCGAGGTCCACCATTGACTGAAGATCTTCGAAGAGAAATCTTAATGGAATATCAGAAATCAACAGAACTTAATGGAGAGATCGTTCGGGTATTTTCAGAAGGATATGAAAAGTGCCGAAGTAAGTACAAGGCAAAGTTGGTTAAAGCCAAAATGGATCCATCTCTCCTCGACTCCTCGGATGGTGAAGAAGATGATGTCTGATAATGGTCCATGTTCTTTGTTGTTTTTGAAATTGTTTAAAAACTTTGTTTAAGAACTTTTGTCAAAATTTTTAATTTTATGTAATAGTTTAACATTAGGATTGAATGGATGGATGAATGGTGAGCTTATTAATGAATTTTCAGCTTTCTTTGTCATGGCTTCTGTTTGGATTCGTTTCTTGTCAATAATTCAGCATCAATGACCTGTATGGACATAACTTAGGTTATGAATCAGTTAAGGCATATAACAGTTAAGTTAAGAAACGACATAAACTGAACTTAAGGAACCGAACTCAACACTTGAACACAATAAAGTAATGTATACTTATCATTTCCGAAGTGCGAGACAGGCCATGTGTAAGGTGAATTCGGCTGATCCTCTTTGCACCATCGGGATCTTATTTTCCACTCGGGGTGAAACAAGTATATAAGGACATTTGTCTACCATATGGGGTAAAACAAAGAAATAATGACCATGGATTTTGCTTACCACTCGCGGTAAGACAAATTCATAAGGACACTCCTGACAATAAGGCTGCCATTGAATGGCCAACGAGTCCGACCATACCTCCTTACTTCGGTGCATTTTGTTTACCACTCGCGGTAAAACAAAATTGAAAAGACTGAGGAATTTGTTTACCACTCGCGGTAAATCAAACCCATAAGAACACTCCTGCCGAAAAGGGTGCCATCGAATGGCCAGCGAGTCCACCCTGTCCTCCTTACACTGATGAAGTTTGCCTACCCCGAAGGGCCTGACAAATTCATAAGGACCACCTGCCAAAAAGGCTGCCATCGAATGGCCAGCGAGTTCCATCCGTCCTCCTTACTCCATTGTGAACTTAGGACCAATAAGAAGAAGACCAATTGTGAAAAACTGAATCTTTTATTGATAAGGAACCACTATTTACAGACTTTCGATAAACTGACTCGATCTCTATTGGAAATATTTTTGAAGTCTGCCGGCGTGCCAAGTTTTCTTGATCTTGGATCCGTCCAATGCCTTTAACTGATAAGTCCCGGGCTTTGGTACTTCAATTACTTCATACAGTCCTTCGCAGTTCGACATCAGCTTTTCCATGTTCTGAGGTGTAGGCACTTCGACTTCTCGGAGGACGAAGTCCCCCACTTCAAATCTAAGAAGCTTAACGCCTTTGTTGTAATGCTTGGCTACTCTCCGTTGATATGCTGTCAGCATGATCAAAGCCACCTCTCTAACTTCTTCCAGCAGATCTAAGTTGACCTTCAGTCCTTCTTCATTATAAATCTATTTGAACTGACTAATCTGAAGACTTAGAGATCCAATCTCGACTGGGACCAAGACATCAGTAGCATAGGTCAATCTGAAAGGTGAATCCCCTGTTGTAGTCCTCGGGGTAGTCCGGTAAGCCCACAATACACTGAATAGCTCCTCTGGCCATCTTCCTTTAGCTTCGTCCAGTCTGCGCTTGATCCCGTTCAGCAGCGTTCTGTTTGTCACCTCAACTTGCCCATTCGACTGTGGATGAGCCACCGAAGTCTTTCTTGTGTTCAACTCCCAGCTCCTTCAAAATTCCTTCAAATTTTGACCCCACGAACTGGCGTCTGTTGTCCGATATCACCACTTTAGGAATTTCGAAGCGAAATACTACGGACTCTTTCATGAACTTCAAACACTCATGCTCCGTTATTAACCGAAGTGACTTTGTTTATACCCATTTGGTCATATAATCGATAGCCACTATGACGAAACTGACCTGACCTTTCGCTTTTGGCAATGGAACCAGTATATCTACCCCCAAACAACAAAGGGTATAGGAGATAAGATTAAGTATAGCTCTTCTGGTGGCTGATGTGGGATCGGACTGTTGAGCTGGCACTTCTCACACTTATTTACATACTCTATAGCTTCCTTAAAGATCGTAGGCTGGTAGTACCCCTGCCGAAGTACTTTATAAGCTAGTGACTTAGCAACTATATGGTCGCCACAAATACCTTCGTGAACCTCCCGAAGAGCATACTCAGCCTCAGACGGAACCAGACATTTCAGCAACGGTGACGAAAATGCCCTTCGATAAAAATCCCCATCAATAAGAACGAAGTTGGCACTCTTGTACTTGATCTTCTTTGCCAGCATCTGATCCGAAGGAAGAACGTCATCTGCCAGATATTCAATATAGGGAGTCATCCAACAGTTAGAATGTTCAATGCACATCATGGCTTCATGCTGAATACTCGGCTACTACAAAACCTCCAAATAAACCGACCCGTTGAAAACATCCGCATCCGTAGTGGCCAGCTTCGACAATGCATCGGCAATGAAATTGTCATTACGTTCTATGCCCTGAAACTCATAAAAGACGAAGTACTGAAGCCGGTCTTTCAACTCTGCCAAATACATGATCATCCTCGTCCCACGAGCTTCATAATCTCTTGATAATTGCTTGACGACCAACTGAGAGTCACTGTAAATGATCAGCTTATGAACTTCTAGACTCTTCGCCAGTCGAACTCCTTCTAGCACTGCTTCATACTCGGCCTCGTTATTCATTGCTTTTAACCCAAATCTGATGGCCTGCTGCACTTTGAATCCCTCCGGGTTTGTCAAAATAATCCCTGCTCCACTGACATTCACAGTAGAAGACCCATCGGCATACAGGGTCCATGAATTCTGGCTCTGCTGAAGAACTGCAACTGCTCGATCGGATGTCTCAACTTCTGGTAGCTCAGCATCTGCTTCGGAGAACGAGCATTCCACCATAAAATCGGCCAAAGCTTGCCCTTTGATAGCAGTTCGGGGATGATATTCAATAAAAAATTGGGATAATTCCATCGTCCATGCTGCTAGTCTCCCCGAAACTTCTGGCTTGTTCATCACCTTTTTCAGCGGTTGATCCGTGTAGACAATCAGGAGCCGACCTTGAAAATATTGTCGAAGCTTTCGACTAGCAATTATCAAAGCAAAGACGAATTTTTCAATATTTGGATACCTGGTTTCAGCATCTCTTAGGACATGGCTGACATAATAAACTGGATGCTGCTTTCCCCTGCCTCTCGAACCAAAACAGCTCCCACCGCCAACGAACTAGCTGTCAGGTATAAATACAAAGTCTCAAATAGAGCGGGCTTCACCAATAAAGGAGCCGAAGATAGTTATGACTTTATGCCTTGGAAGGCGTCTTCACATTCTGATGTCCACTGGAATGTCTTTGCATTCTTCGGTCCCTTCAGTGTATCGAAGAATGGCAAGCATCTCTCTGCTGACTTGGACATGAATCTCCTTAAAGCTCTAATCCTACCAGTCAGACGTTGAACGTCTTTGAACAACTGAGGAGTCTTCATGTTGAGAACAACCTGGATATTTTCTGGATTGGCCTCAATGCACCTTTGACTGACCAAATAACCCAGGAACTTCCCTGCACCGAGCCCGAAGGTACACTTTGCAGGATTGAGCCTCAACTTGTGATGACGAACAGTCTGAAAGCATTCCTCCAGATCATCCAAGTGCTTCTGAACATTCATGCTCTTCACGATCATATCATCCACGTACACCTCCATGTTCCTTCCCATCTACCTTTCGAAGATGAAGTTCATCATTCTCTGGTAAGTGGCTCCAATATTTATCAGGCCAAAGGTCATCTTCGTATAGGCATACACAGAATGATGTGTAATGAATGTTGTCTTCAGAATGTTCCTCTTACACATGGAGATTTGATGATAACCTGAAAAAGCATCCATAAAGCTTAGTAATGCATACCCCGAAATGGCATCAATTAGTTGGTCAATATGAGGCAGAGGGTGGAAGTCCTTCAGACAGGCTTTGTTTAGGTCCATGTAGTCGATGCAAACCCGCCACTTTCCATTCTGCTTCTGCACCAACACTACATTAGCCATCCACTTCGGGTAATCGATCTCAAAGATGAAGTCAGCAGCTCTCAGCTTTGCGATCTCCTCATCAATGATCCTCTGACGCTCAGGTGCAAAGATCCGCCTTTTCTGTCGAACTGGTTTCTTTGATGGATCCACATCTAGTTTATGCTCGATAATCTTTCGGCTAATTCCATGCATGTCTTTCGGCTCCCATGCAAAAATGTCCGCATAGCAACGAAGAAGTTCCATAAGGTTTGTCCGAAGAGGTTTCGACAGACTCGAACTAATCTTCACCGTTTTGTCTTTCTTTCCGAGGACCAGCTCGATCTCCTTTGTCTCTCCTGCAGGAATAACCAACGGCTCCGAACTGCTTTCAGTGAAGGGCTCGATCTCAATTGCCATGGTTTGCTTCTACTTGCTGACCCCTACTCTTGAGGAAATAACAACATTCCGATAATAGCACCGGGCCAGATCCAAGTCCCCTGCCACCTCTCCAACTCCATGTGCTGTTGGGAACTTGATCTTGAAGTGAGGGATAGAAGTTACAGCTTGAAGAGCCGTCAGTGTAGGTCATCCCAGTATGGCGTTGTAAGCCGAATCTACATGCACAACATAAAATTTATAGGTTATTTCTACCTGCTGAGGAGCTGTACCGAAGACCACTGGTAGTTCAATAGTGCCTGCAACTTTGACTGGATCATTGCTGAAGCCATACAGGGGAGCCTCCTGCCCGACCTCCATTTTTCGCCCATCAAGATGCATCCTCTGATAAGCATAGGCATATAGAATATCCACAGAAGACCCATTATCTATCATCATACGCTTCACATCCACCGAGCCTACTTGTGCAGTGATTACGAACGTTTCTTCATGAGGTTAGATGGGCTCCAAAGGATAATCCGCATCGGTGAAAGATATAACAGTCCCTGGAAACAGTCTGTTGGTCTTTGGGGGAGCACCTGCCACGGACATGACTGAATCCAGATATCCCCTCATCTTCTTTCCTACCAACTTCCCTGTCGTCCCACCGGTTATTACATCAACGACGTGCCTTGGTGGTGGTGTTTGAGCAGTTTGGATAGGTGGAACCGTTTGAATAGTCTGAACAGTACGATCAACATTATGCTGATCTTGTTGATCCCTCCCGGCCACATACTGAACCAGCAAACTGCTTTGAACCTTCCTCTCCACGAAGTCCTTCAAATTGCAACACTCATTAGTGTCGTGACCCGCGGCTTGTTGATAGCCACAATATTTCCGAGCATTGCCCTGTCCTGACTTATAGTTATCACGAGGTGGCTCAAAGAATGGCTGATTTCTGATTTAGTCCAAAATCACCGACCTATCTGTATTCAGTTTGGTGTAAACCTTATTCACATTCGGGGTAAAAGCAGGTGGGCGACTATTTCCCTGTCGCCATGAATTGGTGTACTTCTTCAAACTGCCCTCTGACCGATCATTATATCCTCCCACCTTCTTCTGATCGCCTTCGGGTTTAGGAGCGTTTGCCTCTTTTATTTGGTCCGAAGAAGGGCGTTTCAGGCTATTCATAGCCTCCTCCACCACAATGTAGCCCTCTGCCTTATCGAAAGCTTCGGCCAAACTCTTCGGATGGTGAAACATCAGCTTCTTCACCAATTTTTTGGACTTCACCAGATCTAGCCCGCTCTGAAACAATCCCACAGCCTGAAGATCATTAAGGTCGGATATTTGGCCAACTGCTTCTCTAAACCTCTTCATATACCGACCCAGAGACTCATTGGTAAACTGTCAGACCTGTGCTAAAGATCCTGTGGGCTTCCCTCTTCTTCGGTTGCTTCCGAAATGGCCATGGAATTTGTCACACAGCTCGGACCATGACGAGACCGAATTTGCAGATAGAGTTCCCATCCACTATCTTGCATCCTTCCTTAACGTTGTGATGAATGTATGACATTTGGCAGCATCGGTAAAGTCATAATAATCCATCAGCCGGTCGAACGCCTGACTATGGTCATAAGGGTCTCCAGACCCATCGTAACTCTCCATATGAGGCAACTTCTTAGTGGTGTCCGCCTTCACCTTAAGAATATCTGAGGAAAATGGGGACGCCTTCTTTCCCGAAGTATCTTTCACCTGTTAAACCTCAGCTAACTGCTTCCGGAGCTCCTTCAATTCTCTCACCAAAATATCCACACATTCTGGCTGCGAGGAGACTTCTTTCTCTTGAATAACCTTCTGCTTCTGAGTGGATCGACCTCCTCTATCTGACCCCACTGCCTTTGTTGGACTTCTGGATCTACTCCGGCGTGCAACTCTATCCTCATGATGAGAATATTCACGTTGACGCTCTCTCTTCCCAGTTTCTGGCACGGCCTCCCTCGACCTACTCATTTGTCTGTCACCGTCTCGTCGCTGAGAACCAACGACAATAAGTGCCTTCTTTGAAGCTACATGAGTTCTGCTCCTCGATCTTCTTCGATCACGAGAATGGTCCCGAGACACAAGTATAGAATGCTCAGACTCTTTCCCCTCTCACCGTTGTATATCCTTATGCCTACTTCGTCTTTCAGACCAAACATGACTGGATGCTTCGTCCCCTAACTCAGCCACCCGAAGCATTTGTTCAGCTATATCTTCTCTTTGCTTTAGAAGAACCTCCAAGGCCTTATCGGCTTCGTCTGCCATTCTCGCCAACTTGGCTGCTCTATCCTCCTGACCACTTCGGTGATGAGTCCTGGTCGGTGAACCTTCTGTCCGCCTTCGACCATGATCACGCTCTTTATCTGTATCAAAGACCAGCCTCCGTCTGGCTCCACCATGAGTCTTCGGACGAGGACCCCCTGATTCGTGCTTGGAGGTCGTACTCTCATGAGCACTTTTGGAAGGACCCAGTCGATCCTTAACAGAAACACGAGGCAACGACGAACTCACAGCCATCGCATGCCCCTCCGGTGTATCATCTCTACTTCTCACCATCCTCCGAAGTAGATTAAATGAAAGTTGTGATTGAAAATTACAAGACACTAGAACTCAGCCCTCCTTCTAGCACCAATGTTAACGCCAAGATCTTCTCCAACGTCCCAATCACGTAAGACGTCCTGATCCTGCACAGTAAATACAGTCAACACAGAAAGCTTGACTGCTTCGACCGTCGGGATCGCTCAGGCGTGAGAGTCAGTACAGGTGTTCACAAGGGTTAACAATGGAGGATAATAATATCTAGTGTATTGAGAGAGAATTATCAGTTGTCAGTGTGTGTACCTTTTGCTTAAAGACCTCCTTGCTAGGTTATACTCTCTTACCCGATTTATCGTGCCACCCACTACTGTCTGACACAGCCCCCTGATCTGATGGTTCCTGCCGACTGCGTACAGTCCACCCACTACCTCTGGCCACTGTTTTCTTACCGCCGGCCGTCCCCCCCGGATCCCATCCACATTAATGCATGACAGATATAGCAGTCAACCATCATATTTTTTCATCATTACAAGTCAAAGATAGAGATATTTAATACCTAATGGATCAATCCATTGACTCGACCCGATCTTATATGGACTTTAACCGAAATAAGATAGTGACTTGGCCCAATAACATTAACACCCAATAGTGAAGACCCAATGGACATACCAAATAAGCAGGCCCAATCCATCCTGCCCAATAGAAAAAATATCATGACCCAACATATATCTTAAAGTTTGGTAGTTAATTTAAATTTTAATTAAATAGATTAGAGTTTGGATCTTTCTGACCGATTGAATATATTTTTCTTGATATCTTTCGGGATTTATCAAATAAAATAAAATAAAACATGTAATTATACAAAATTAATGTAGAATTCGTAGAAACAAATCTTTTGTTGCAATGAAGATATATACATTTCATATATTAATTTGTTAAATCCTATCTACTCCTAGTTTTAATTAGCTCTATTAAGGAGGTAAATTTTAATTTAATTTAATTTAATTTAATTTTTCAATGACTTCAAGAGTTAAAAAAATTTAAGTTCCATCCGGTGATGATTGAGAACAAAATATTTAATTTTCATTTTTTTTTATCAAATATATAGAACCTAAACCAACATTAATTGTCGACTTTTTAAAGTTTGGTCGTGTTCTATACGAGTCTTGCAAGGACTATTGACAATTGAGAAAACAAAGACTATGAAAGCGAGCAACCATGATTGATCGATCGATCGATCGATGTTGATGGAAGACCAAGTGAATCGGTTATTAACTTGTGCCAAAAAATTCCATTCACTTAAATAATATCCTAACCTTGGGTGCTTTAATTAGGGTTTATATATTTTATGTGACATTCAAAGTAAAGTAATCTTTCTTGCTTTATCTTTAGTTAATATTATTATTAATATTAATTTTACTTAATAATATTAGTATTGTTATTAATATTAGTTAGTAATATAAATTGAGACGAATTAAGGACAAAGAAATTTGGATAAGAATATGGCCCGCCGCTACATGTTGTGGCGGCATGCATGGTCTTTGATTATTATAATAATTAATTAATAAATAATAATATTTATTATTTGACCGTTGACTAAGAAATAAGAAAGAGCCATTTAGTAAATATTCATGCCGCTACAAGTGATGTTAATACCGCTACATCTTGTAGTGACAATTTTTTTTTTATTCAATCTCAACTATTAAATATGTTGATTAATGATATATAGTTGCTCGAATAATTTTTTTATCAAATAATTGTCATGAATCAGAACCAAAATTTGCTAATTAATTAATGGAAATTTGGGTCCTGTAAAAGAAAATGTTCCGTGTAAAAAGGTCCATCTTTGTAGGAATAATTAGAGCCGAACAATTCATTTAATTTATTGACACAACTTATTTTTATTAATATAAAAATCGATCTCTCAAATTGGTTGTCAATTTTAAAAGATAGGACAGGACGTCTAACAAATGATTATTTAATTTTAGTTTTTTGAAAAGGAGTAAGTACATGTTTTTTTTATATAAAAAAAAAAGGTTTAAGAGATGAGCATGCCAGAAATCGTTGGAAATAAATCAACTTATAAAAAATAAGCAAACAATAACGAAACTAGTATGATAAATGATAATCCAAACATATATTTAATGCTAATTTATATCATTCATTATTATAATATAAAAAAGTAATCAAATTTTATTAAAATAAATAAATTCAGAAACAGAGCTCACATACATAAATGATAAACACTACTCACACACTTGAATATTAATTAATTCAATATTGGAAGAGGTGATGATGAGTATGGTGTAAGATTGTTAGTGACAATGATCTTATCCAATCGTATTACCAACTGCAAGCAACTGGAATTTCGATCCTATTACTTAATTCAGCATAATCACAATTAATTAATTAATTAATTAATTCTAGTCAAATTATGTGGATTTTAACAATATGAAAGAAACCGTTTGGCGGGCACAAACAATAGCTATATATAGAGATTAGTGGTAGTTAAAAATTGGACAGTAGTATTGTACCAAGTGTGTGTGGCCACTACTCCTCCTTATGGGTTTTGAATTGGACAAAAGAATAAAGCTATGAATGTGGAATTAAAAGTCAACACATTTCAAGTGGCGCATCTCTATTCAGTCTTAATTTCATATGGCCCCAAGTCATCATTTATCAACTTAAAGCTATATATATATATACTTTTTTTCTCCCGCAAACTAGAATGAACGAATTAAGAATGAACCTACTATAACGATAATTATTTTCGTCGCTATAATCGATTCGCTTCATCCAGTTTGCTGAAAGAGTCGGATTATATATACACACACGGTCCGTCTCTCCGAATTATTGGGAGCGAACTAAAAACGAATCGGTGACGATTTTTTTCATCGCTATTGCTATAGCATAACGACGAAAAGTGACGAAAAAAATCGTTATTATAGTCATAATTTTTAATTCACTCCTATGATTTGTTGAAAAAAATCGATCTATATATATAGGGGTTTCATCCACAGCAACCGGTTGTTGGGGAGCAACCCCTTTTATCCAGCCGTAACAGCTTGTACCGGCTTATAAAAAAAATAAATAAATTCTAAGACCGGTACAAGCTGTTACGGCTGGATAAAAAGGGTTGCTCCCCAACAACCGGTTGCTGTAGATGGAATCCCATATATATATATATATATATATATATATATGATGTATAGTTGTTGAATCTTGACTGTGGGTTTGAACGAGTAAGGGTCTACAATATTTAAGTCATCCGCGGACTCCCTCTCTCCTCTTTATCTCTCTGGGTCTAGATTGGACTGCTTGTGACTTGGCAGAATTAAATTTTAATCGCTATTTCCATTTTTTTTACATCAATGAATTTATTACATGATTTTATTAGTATATGTTAAACAAGTACACTATTATTATTCAATGAAGTACTGTTATAATTATCTTGTAACCGCTTTTGTAAAAATTAATATTATCACACTACCGTCAATATATATATATATATATATATTTATACTCATGACTCATGATTTATATTGTGTTGAATTGTAAGTTTTAGACTTCTTCTAAAGGTGGTGTTTTAATTGGTTTTCAAAATTTGATGTTACTAAATAAATAAACAAAAATTGATTTTACTATCTTAATTACAATTGCGGCTAGCTGATGTATGTAGCTAAATGTATTATTCTCAATTTAATCACTAGTTTAAACTTAATACACCCTCTCTCTCCAATTTCATCTAATGGAGTACAACTTAATACTTTTCAATACACCTTCTATCTAATTTCATTCAATACTAATTATTTGATCTTAATAATTTTGTTAGTAACAATCAAATATGTTAATACCAAAAATTAGAATTTTTTAAACATTTAATTTGTACTTTTAAAATTTTAAAAGAAATTTCAAAAATTAAATTTTTGATGAAAAATCTACATGTTCATAAAATAGTAAAAAATATTGAGTTACTTTTATTTTAAAATAATTATACTACTTAATATTATAAATTAATTGAGCAATAATATTAATTTCAATTATAATATCTAAACCTATAAAAATATGCTCCAATGTATTTGAATGGAATTAGACGAAATATGTAATGGAGGGCATGCAGCCAAGTCCTGTAATTTGTTTTTAATTACAATTATTGACATTATGGTGAAGTAAGTAACCCATGCAGATATTCTAAATTTTAGGTGGATTATTGAAGAAAAGTTAATTGCATTCTTTTTACATACAACCAATTATATTTCTCCCGAGAAAACATTAGTCTTTCCTAATGTAACTCCCCTCCCCTCCCCTCCCCTCCCCTCCCCTTCCCTTCCCCTTCCCCTTCCCCTTCCCCAAAAAAAACCCAAAGTGAACTCTCTCCTCTCTCCTAATCTCTCCTCTCTCTTCAAACAAATTATAAACAAGCACATATACGTACATACAGAAAGGTACATATATAGTAGTATATATATATATATATATATATATATATATATATATATATATATATATATGATGAAGAATCAAAACCCTCTATCCTCGATTATGAAGATGTTTAAAGTCCCAGTACAATTTGTTAATCTCCTTTATTATATCCTTTTCTTTGCTATTGGTTTAACATTCGGAATCATACTTACCTTCCATATGCCAACTTTGTCAGTGAACTTACAATTCACTCAATTTTCTCTCTCCACTACATATTCACCACCGACAAATCCTCCGGCGGAGTTTGCCGAATCAAGAAGAATGCGTGTGGGATTAGAAGAATATCTAAAGCCACCAATTAATGTTATGCATGACATGAACGACCAAGAACTTCTATGGAGAGCTTCAATGGTTCCAAAAATACGAGAATTTCCGGTGCCTCGGCTTCCAAAGATTGCATTTATGTTCTTGACAAGGCAGTCGGTTTTATTAGCTCCCCTGTGGGACTTGTTTTTCAAAGGAAAACCAAACCGGGGCCTCTACTCCATTTATGTGCATTCAGATCCATCGTTCAATGAATCAGACCCTCTAAATTCAGTGTTTTATGGCCGCCGAATCCCCAGTAAGGTAAGTTAGTACTTAAATTCCTGACTACTACTACTATACTGCCTCCTCAATTTTTTTTTAATTAACGTTTTAAAAACAAGTACAATTAGATTAAAAAACTGATTAAATTTGAATATTATATATGAAAAATTAAGTCAATATTATATACATTTAGTTTGACATTCTCATTTTGACAATCAAAATGGGCTGCAATATTTCTTTCATTGAAAATGCACATTTATTTTGTTAAAATACACAATTCAGAATAATACAAAATATATACACAAGGTAATATATATTATTAAAAGGTGACGGTGAAATTAAAAAAAAACTGTATAATATTGAATTTGGGGAGTCCTACAATTTAATTGAGAGTTTTTAGCAGTGTGAAAAACAGTTGAGGGTAGCTAGCTAGAGCTTAATTGGTAGGACCACCGACCATGTGTTGAGTCCTTAATTTAATGAATAACATGTTATATCTATCTAATAAAATACAAATGATTTTGAATTTTCCGCTCACTTAATAAATCATCTGGACCGTCTAAAATTTGGGATAAATCTCACCGTTCATACATCTATTTAATAAAATACATCTATCTATATAATAATCTAATAATAATTTAATAAAATACAAATGACTTTAAATTTTCCGCTCACTCACTAAATTATTTTGGTCGTTCAAAATTTGAGATAAATCATATTGTCCATACAGTGCCGGAGGCACGGGACCCAGCTAGTATATATATATATAACTCTATGAGGATAAGAATTTTGAACAGGAAAATTAGACGTAGAAACACTCTCTATATATATGTACTAGCTGGGTCCCGTGCTTCCGGTACTGTATGGACAATATGATTTATCTCAAATTTTGAACGACTAAAATAATTTATTGAGTGAGCGGTAAATTTAAAGTCATTTGTATTTTATTAAATTATTATTAGATTATTAGATAGATAGATGTATTTTATTAGATAGATGTATGAACGGTGAGATTTATCTCAAACTTTGGACAGCCCAGATGATTTATTGAGTGAGCGAAAAATTCAAAATCATTTGTATTTTATTAGATAGACTAGCTGGGTCCCGTGCCTCCGGCACTGTATGAACAATATGATTTATCTCAAACTTTGAACGACCAAAATAATTTATTGAGTGAGCGAAAAATTTAAAGTCATTTGTATTTTATTAAATTATTATTAGATTATTAGATAGATAGATGTATTTTATTAGATAGATGTATGAACGGTGGGATTTATCTCAAACTTTGGACGGCCCAAATGATTTATTGAGTGAGCGAGAAATTCAAAATTATTTGTATTTTATTAGATAGATATGTATATATATTCATCCGTAGCGTTGACGTTTTATTTATAACAGACAAATAAGTGACCCAAACAAGTTCCAGTTCACAAGCTCTGAGCCTCTGAGACGTCACAGGACAGCATTCAGTTGGGGCAGTTTGTGCAACCCCAAAATAGGGCAACCTCCTATTAACTATCCCGAAAGCAAATTGCTCGCTAGTCCCTACCCTCCCAATCTATTCCATCCCCACAATATCTAACCAATACAACAACAGTACAGATATTCATTAATTATTCCTAATTATAGTGGATTTGGGCCTTTGGGGTTAGGGGATGGAAAAGTTATACTAGTGGTTAGTAGTATAATATGTTGATGTTCATTAATTAATAATATATGCTATTGCTATTGCTATTGCTATTGATGAAATTATTTACAGGAAGTAGAATGGGGAAAGGTGAACATGATTGAAGCCGAACGGCGCCTGCTAGCCAATGCTCTTCTTGATTTCTCCAACCAAGTTTTCGTTCTCCTCTCCGAGTCGTGCATTCCGTTGTTCAACTTCTCCACCATTTACTCTTACCTAATGAATTCCTCCCCCCAAAACTTTGTAGAGTCGTATGATTTACCAACCCCCGTTGGCCGCGGTCGTTACAGCCACCAAATGTATCCAATCATCAAACTCCAACAATGGAGAAAAGGGTCGCAATGGTTTGCGATGGATCGGGATCTAGCCCTTGAGGTGATCTCAGATACAACCTACTTCCCGGTCTTCCAAAACTATTGCAGGGGCTCCTGTTATGCCGACGAACACTACTTGCCAACATTTGTGAGCACCAGATTTTGGGAGAGAATTTCGAATAGGACGTTGACTTTTGTTGACTGGTCGAGGGGTGGACCCCACCCGGCGAGGTACGTCAGAACAGATGTGACTGAAGAGTTTTTGGAGAGGTTGAGGAGGAGCGAGATGGAATGCGAGTACAACGGGAATACTACAAATCTTTGTTACTTGTTTGCAAGGAAGTTTATGCCTAATGCATTGGATAGGTTGTTGAGATTTGCACCAAAGATTATGCATTTCAATTAGTAGTGAGAGAGACCATTACTACTATTAGCTAGTGCCCTTGGTATTGTTTCATTATTTTTGTTTTGTACGATATGCATTCAAGTATAGTGACTAGTGAGGGAGCCAAATGAAAATGTGCATGTGCATGCGCATGTGCATGGGGTGGGGTGGGGTGGGGTGGGGTGGGGTGGGGGGGCTGTACAAAAAACATAAACGAACAACATGATATTTTAAACAATTGCTTTGTAGTATTTGATATTATCTGTTTTAATTAATGATTACGGTCATGAATGGTTACTTTATTTTTTTCCACACAACTAATTCCTCCAACAAAAATACTATCACTAACGAAATTGCTTGATACGTCGCTCAAGAACGAACGGTCCAATGTATATGTATTAATATTGAGCAGCAAAATCATGAGGTAGAGGTAGAGGTAGTTCTAGTTCGTTTGGTACATTTAGTGTCGGTTGGTATTTGAATGAATTGTGACTAGAGGGAGCCCAAAATCACACAACAACAAAATAAAACAGGGCAGGCCCAAGACCTAAATGTAGAGGATCCGGTTACCATACAATTAAGTGAGTTGATATCGTATTGATTAATTGACCAAAATTAATTTTATCTTAGCCGCTCTACGCTTCCCGCACATATATATTGTAATGGATTTAATATTTTAAAATCTACAACTAGATACGATCATTTAAAAAATTAAGAAATCAACGTGTTGTTTAGTAGTTGTCCTTGTACTTGTCCAAGTAGTAGTTCATTATAGTATTATGACAAAAATTAACGACAGCAACAGACTCAGTTTAAGGTACATAAAAAATGATGATGATCAACACCCATGCGAGTAACTAGTGAATGTGACGTATACATATAAAAAATGCTACCCACTGGCAAATCATATTGTAAAATTTGGTGGATCAAAAATAAAAAGCTTAACTAATTTTCACGGCAGCGGAAATAAGTTAAAAGATGGTTGACTAGCTAGTAGGTCCGTCGGAGACGGCGGGACAATCAGAAACAGAGTCGTGAGAAGGAGACAGCTCAACACCTCGTATCTCCTCTATCATTTTCAGCACACAACTCATGGTCGGACGTTGATCAGGTGCCGCCGATGTACACGTCATCGCGATCTGCAGCAGCGCCACCATGTCCTCTATATCTTTGTACCTCATCAGCTCCAAATCAAAAACCTCCGCCGTCCATTCCTCCCTTACCACCGACTGCACCCACCGTGGCAAATCCACCACCCCGCCAACACCACCGTACCCGCCGTTGTCCACCACCGTGGTGGGGCACTTTCCGGTCAGCAGTTCCAGCAGGACAACCCCGAAAGAGTAAACGTCGGATTTCTGAGTGAGTTTTCGACCGTAGTCTGTAGGTGATTCCGGAGCACGGTAGCCGTTGGATCTTGGGACGACGGAGGAGGAGGAGGGGGTTGCGAAGGAGGAGAGGCCGAAATCGGAAACACGGGCATTGCCGGACTTGTCAAGGAGGATGTTGGTGGATTTGATGTTACCGTGTGTGAGTTTAAGGGACCGGCATGAGTTGTGAATGAAGACCAGCCCACGAGCTGCTCCTGCTGCAATCTTCAGCCTTGTGGTCCAGTCTAGTGGGGTTCGACCGGGTCCTCGGTTACCTGTCCCAAAATTCCCCCGCTAAATTTCAGATAATTTACTAAACAAATACTATAAATTATTGTGAAACTAATGTAAAATTTAATTGAGAAATTGTAGATGTGTGCAAGGAAAATAAACCGGTGAACCGGCGTTACTGCCAAGAGTATTCTGTGGCGTGAGAATAAATATCATGTTCTTATAAATTAACAATGAAGGTCCTTAGATATAGGAAATGGATGAATCAGATGATTGATGAATAGTGACTTACCCTTTTACTTGGTACTCTCTCAATCTTAAAAGATTATCGTTTTAAAAGAAAAAATTTATTTCAAAAAATTTGTCGTTTACTCCTTCCGTCCCTAATTATTTGACGTTTTAAAATTTTTCATTTGTCCCTAATTATTTGATGTTTGTTCAAATCTAAGAGAATTAATGACAATTTTTTTCAAAATTACCCCTCATTAAACTCTCTTCTTATCCCAACAAAACTCTCCTTATCCCAACAAAAGATTTAAAGGTATTATAGACAATTGAGTACTATATTTAATGCTTTTTAATTATTATCTTAATTCTTGTGACTTTCTAATCATTATCTTAATTCTTCTGTCCACCTTTAAAACGTCAAATAATTAAGGACGGAGGGAGTACAACTTTTGAGGAGAATAAATTATTTATTTTCCTATATTACATCTACCTTATTTCATTGTCCCAAGAAATTCTCTTCTTTGTATTAATAGTTTTTAACTTCCCATAAAGGTGTAGTGATAGAATTTCAAATAAATTTTACTTGGTAAATGATACTCCCTCCGTCCCAAATTATCTGCTGTTTTAGCAAAAAAAATTTATCCCACAATATCTGCTTTTTTAAAATTTCAATGCATTTTTTCCATTTGTTTTCCAAATTTGCCCCTTTATCGTAATTGTTGATAATCATTACTTTCATTAATGTCTTTCCTCTTTTTTGAACATCCACATTCATGCCCCCCTCTCTCTCTTCAATTAATAATTGTTTCTCTCTATCTCTCTCTTCAATTAATGTGCTGCTTTCTCTTTCTCTCTTCAATGTTTCTCTCTTTCTCCAATTAATTAACGGCTTTTTCTTTCCCTTCAATTAATAAAAAAATCCGCACAAAGGGTATTTTAGTATTTTTATCATACATATTGGTATCTGTGTGAAACTCTAGAACATCAGATAATTTGGGACGGAGAGAGTACTTTCTTAATCTATGTACAAAAACCTTAAACAACAATCTTTTAAAAACGGAGGTAGTACATAATATAGATGGATTCGCACCAAAGATTGACACCTAAAGTTCTTTGGTCATCCTTTTGGGGGATCGATTTTGAACGATCGGTCAATAATTTTTTTTGACTTCTAAATAATTTATAATATTTATTGAAACTGAAATTTTTACAGAATTTAATTATTTAAGTGTTATTTGGATACATATAAAAAATAAGGTTGCACAATATGTATAGTCCTATTTTTTACATGTATCTAAATGACACATAAATCATTAAATTCTGTAAAAATTCAAGTTCTAATAAATTGTTTGAGTCATAAAAAAAATTAGTCGGTCTCCCAAAACCAATCCCCTAGACTTTTCCGTCTAAGAATGGCCGACCTTATTATGTGCACCGTGCCACATATTAGTTTGTGGAATCCAATTAGCATGAACTTTATTTTTTTAGTAAGTTGGTTAATTAGCTAATAAAATACTGACACACATAAAATCTCGCTTGCATGTTAACACTTTATTGGTCAATTAAGTAACTTACTCAAAAAAAAAAAAAAACATTATGCTAACAACTTTCTAATTTGTGAGGGGTGACTGATAAAATAAGTGTCACTAGGTTTTGACATGACAGACGTAAAACTCTATACTCCTTTTGTGCATTTAATGCGTGATAGACTTTGATCGACCGATTGATTATGGTCTTTGGTTATAGTCGAAGTGAGTGTGATATATTCGAAAATGAAGTTTATTTTTAAATAAATTGTTCAATTGATCAATAGAGTATCGATACACAAACGAGATTTTAAGTGTGTCAGTATTTTATTGGCCAATTAACCAACGTACTTAAAAAAAATTTCATGTTAACCCGATCCGATATATGCTAATAAGAGTAGATGTTAATTATATTCATTTATACCTAAAAATAAAAATTGATATTTGTATAAAGTCTCTCACATAAATGTGAGATCAGTTTATCAATTATGTGAGAAAAATATTGTGAAATTATCAATTTTATATACTTATAAAAATATTAATTTCTAAAAAAATTATATCATAAATTAGAAGTAATTAACATAAAATTAATTTTAATCAATATAATATCGACACACAAATGAAATAACATAATTTTTCAATGTATCAATATTATATTAATCAATTAACTGAGTTATCGTGAAATTCGTAATAATCCTATCATGTAAAAATAAAGTACTAGTGTCGTTACTATAACACTCGAGAAATAAACTTGCCATCAAGTTCCAATCGTAAAAGAAATAATAACAAAAAGGCAGAGCATGTTTGGATTAGGTAATACTACTGACATGTCATCAAAAAGTATGCAAAATAAAATAAAAAAGAAACAAGGCATGGCATGGCATTATGAGAATCCTGAAACACATTGTCAACTTTAAATCCTCCATGGATCATCTGCAACTTAAATGCTACTGTTAATTACTACTATTGTTTAGTTTTTATTCCTTCAATATACAACTGTATCTTCTCCAATTTGCCAGAAGTGTTTTAAAACTCGGATCCGATCGGCTGTTAGACCGATAAAATTAAAATTAATTTTGGTCAAAGCTTTAGTTGACCTATTGACTATCGGTCTAATCAATAAATACTATTAATTGACCCAATTTCTATTTTTTATTAAAAAAATTTAATATTAAAATTAAATATTTTTATAAATATTGTAATTCATTTTTATTATGTTTTAGTTCATAAAAAACAAGATATTTAAATTTTTTATTAATTACTAATAATATATATTTTTATATTAATAACGTCACTGAATTAAAAACTATCCGATCAACACTCATACCTTTTTCAAGGATTAACTTTGATAGAAAGTATATAACACCAGCCAAATTCCACAAATATAAATGATTCCTTTTATAAAATGAATCCGGTTAGTATGAATTTTTTTTTAATAAGTTGGTCAATTGGCCAATAAAATACTTACACATATATAATCTCGGCTACATGTCAGTATTCTATTGGTCAATTGACCAATTTACCAAAAAATAAACTTCATACTAACCACCTCCCTATAAATCGGTGCAACAATGACAAAAAAAATAAAAAAATACTTCAAACTCCAAAATTGCACTCCACTAACAACAAATAACTTCATTTTAGTGGAGATTGGAAGCTTGAAATGCGAAGTGTATTTTCTAAATTACCTTATTTATTATACTTCCTTTTAATTAAACAGGCATACATAATTAAGACTGTTAATTGCACATTTTCTTTATGAGTTTTGATCATTTTGGGGATTAATTTAGACCCATTAATTGATTGAATTTATATTAAATAAATTGTGCATTTGATAGCCTATTACAAGGAGATTAATAGAGAGCAATATATGGTTCAAGTAGGAGTTATATATTGTGTTTTAATTGTATCCAAAGTGGAGTACATGAAAAGGTTTATTGTTGTTTAAGAAAACTATTTTCTTTAAGTCCCACATTGAGTAGGAATAAAACTATTTAATACTTTATAAGTATATGTGGAATAGTTTAATTTACTAGTGGAACTAAAGGAAAGGCTTGGAGTTGGTCACAATAGCGTGGTGCAAAGCACCACACGCCCGCGCCCGCGTCCCGCGACCCGGGGACCGTGGTTCGGGTCGCAAAGTCGCATTGGCGCTTTAGGCGCACTTTGCACGTGCGCATCGTCGCTAGGAGTTTCTTTTTAACATTAAACCAGAATAATAAACTTCATTAATGATTAAAACAGTTTTTTGTTTAATCATTATGGGATGCAAAACTGATATGTGATTAATATATCATTTATTTTATAAATGATTCTTAACTCACAATTCAGTTATGAAATTGGAGAGTCTCCTCTTCTTTCTTCTATCTTCTTTTACACAGCAGCATAAATTGAGGTTTAGAGTGAATTGCTATCACTTAGAACAGATATAAGCTTTGACATAAAATCCTGGAGGTATATTGCTAGTAGCCTTTAGCAAACCTTAGTGGTAAGGGACAATAAACACCTTAAGGACAGGGACTACCCGTGTCAATCCTTGGTCCTAATTTTCTGTATTCATTATATTCTTTTTCAAAGACTATTGCAAAAATGAGCACCCATGGACACCAAATCAAGTGAAAATGGAAGAAACAGTAAAGTAGTTTAAGGTTAGTAGCATACCATGAAGAAGCCAAAATAAGTTCCATGTAGTCATAAACCAACAATTTCTCATCCTTGGTAAAATAATAAGCCTTTAAGCTCACCAAATTCGGATGCCTTAACCTCCCCAAAACTTCCATCTGCTGCTCAAACTCTCTCTTCCCTCCTCCCACATTGCTTGCCGCCTCCTTCAGCCTCTTCACCGCCACCACATTCCCGTCGTCCAGCACCGCCTTGTACGCCGTTCCGAACCCTCCTTTCCCCAGCATCTCCGCCGACGCCCTCAGCAAGTCCTCCAGCTCAAACCTCTTCGCCCCCTCCAAAAACACCATTCTGCCCCTCTCAAAACCCGGCTGCCCCGTCGGATACGGGCTCGATGAATACACTATTTTCTCTCCATCTAGAATCTTACCCGACCCTTTACCGTTACCAGCTCTTTCGGCGTAGTTGCGCCAGAAATAACAGTACAAGAGGAGGGAGAGTACTGCCAAGACCAAAACATCGCCGATTATTATTGCGATTATTGCCAGAGGGCTGATTTTGCTACGGCTACGGCCCTTATTTGCCGATTTTATTGGCACCTCCATCTTCGGAGATATCGAGCTTGGGGAAGATGCCACAGTGGTCGGTTTAGAGGCGATTGCTCCGGATGATCCTGGCCGCTCGGGTTCATTTGTGCAGTTTTGGAGAGGAGTTCCGCAGAGAACCAAATTTCTAACGAATGCGGATTTAGGGAAACCCGAGAGGGCTTTTGGTATTTCGCCGGCTAGTTTGTTCCCGGAAACGTTGAAGTCCTGAAGATTTAAAAGATTCAGCTCCAAAATAGCGCCGGAGAATCCGTTCCCTTCTAGCCGGAGAGTGAGAAGGTGAGTTAGATGATTCACCGTCGCTGGAATCTGACCGGAGAGGTTGTTGTACGAAAGATCAAGGCGGTACAACCGGAACAAGGTAGATATGGACGCCGGAAACTCGCAGGAAAAGTTGTTGTAGGACAGAAACAGAAGCTTTAGTGCGGAGAGGTTAGAGAGATCGGGGATTGGACCGAAAAGGCGGTTTCGCTTGAGACTCATGACTCGGAGCTGAGTAAGCGAGCTAAGCGGTTCAAAATTGCCTTGCAGGTCTAGCTCTTCGAGAACGACTCGAGAGACTCGGTTTTGAAGGCAGGAAACTCCGTACCAGGTGCAAGGATCGGTAGTGTTGGTCCAGGTGGTGAGCTTGTGTGAAATATCTGAAGCTTGTTTGAATGCCAGTAAATATTCCACGTCTTGGTTTAATAGAGCATGGAGGAGAGAGAGATGGAGGAGTATGAGAGAGAAAGCTAGCTGTGGTTTCGCCATTGTTGGGCTTGTTAGTCCTCTGCAACCAAAAGAAATGGAACGTTGGGAATAAGGAGGGGCTTTTAAGAGAGAGAGAAGTGGAGTGTAAATGTAATGAGGGTACTGGTGACCGTAAAACGGGATGGTATATTAGTAGATACATTTTTTTTCAATAATATTATTGAATAGTACTAATACAAATATAATTATATAAATATATAAAATTATATAGATGTATATACATAAATTTAGTGGTGTGCTTGAATGTAAATTGTTGAATATTTTTAATTAGGAGATCATAAATGCGGTTTATTTAGCCCGTTTGGTTGAATTATTATTCTCTCGTTAAAAGATGAGAAAAAAGTATAAATTTTATACATATATATCCTCGTCAGTCTAAATCTAAAAAGCTAGATAAAGCCTGCGTCTAGAATAAAGCTAGCGTTCATATTTGTCGAAATATGCACACTTTGTTAACTTTATCTTTCCACCCTCCCGTCTAAATTTCATCAATAAATTAGACCGGTTTGTTCTCAAGTAGTAGTTTCCTACTTGAGAAGCGAAAGTATAATTGCCGGAGTCTTTTTACAGTTTTACAGGAATCGGATTATTGGACCGAAATTTTGGATATTTTTTAATTATTTTTTTGGTAATTTTTTAAAAATATATAGTATTTATTTCAACTAATTTTTTTTATAAAATACAGTATTTTTTGGTGTAAATTGAATGTACAGATTGTATTCTGTAAAATTTCAGTTGAAATAAATATTATATACTTCCTCTGTCCCAAATTAACTGCTCAATTTTGACCTTTTTAAGTCAAATTGACTTTTTTTAGAATTAATAATTAAGCATATATAAATATATTTCTAATATTATAAAAATTGGGATTAGTAATAAATTGTATATACTTTCTTTTGGTTATAATCTCTTCACCTATATTTTAACAAAAATAGTAAAAGGATTATTTTTAAAAATGGTCAATTTGACTTTAAAAAGTCAAAACTGAGCAATTAATTTGGGACGGAGGGAGTATTTTTTTAAAGTTATAAGAAAAGCAAAAATAAATAAATTGAGACTGATCTAATTTTCTGGTCTGCCAAGACTTACTTATAATTGTGATTGTGATGTAACTTGGTGTACATTATAACAACTTCAAAGTAGGGGGTCTAATTTTGAAAAAGTTAATGATTAATCATTCGGTGTAGGGACAAAAGTGAAAGTTAGAATTTCTTTGATTTTATAATATGATTTGTTAGTAATTAACAACACAATTTCAAATGATGGCTTCTCCTTTTGTCTCCATGGAATTTTGGTTGCTTGGCTTGATCCCCACTTTGTCATGATATCATATACCAATGCATTAATATCCATAGTCATAGATGTGGAGAAAAGAAAAGAAAAGAAAACTTTGACCAAGAGCCTCTGAGCACAACTAATAACCGGAGCTGCGGGAGGAGGGTCCAACAATTCTATACCCCCTAAACTTTATGCCTCGAGTGTTAAATTATGGAGAGTAAAATAAAAATTTTATAAAATTTAAACGACCAAGTAGAAAGATTAAATATATATATATATATAAAATGGACAAAATAGGAATTATATTAAAAGTTGAAGGACATTTTAGAAAAGTTAAAAAAACACCCTAAGATTATGTAAAAAATATTTATTTCTTATTTAGTTCATCAAATCATTTTAGATAATCTTGTCAACTACACCCTTCCTCCCTTCATCAGCAGAAAACGGACTGCCTATACATTGAGCCAATCTTTTCACATTGCCTTGGGAAGTGCCACCACAGAGAAAAACATTGGAGTATTAATTACTACTCCCTCCGTCCCAAATTATCTGCTGTTCTAGAGTTTTACACAGATACCAATATGTATGATAAAAATACTAAAACACCCTTTGTGCATTGGAATGATAGTATATTAAAGAGAGAGAAACAATGATTAATTGAAGAGAGAGAGAGAGAGAAAGTAGCTGATTAATTGAAGAGAGAGGGAGAGAAACAAGGATTAATTGAAGAGAGAGAGAAAGTATGATTAATTGGAGAGAGAGAGAGAGAGAGAGAGAGGAGAGGAGTGAATGTGAAGAGAGAGAAAGTATGATTAATTGAAGAGAGAGAAAGTATGATTAATTGAAGAGGCATGAATGAGAGTAATGATTATCAAGGGGCAAATTTGGAAAACAAAGGAAAAAAATGCATTGAAATCTTAAAAAAGCAGATATTATGGGACAAATTTTTTTTGCTAAAACAGCAGATAATTTGGGACGGAGGGAGTACATTGTTGTTGATGGGATTGAAAAATCTTGGGGATGAAATTGATGGGAGAGCAGAGACCAGGAATAAATTTTTTGGAATGGAATTGTTGTTGTGGCCTAATCCAATCTGTTCAAAGGTAGTCTTGGATTGAGAATTTTGAGGTTGTGAGTGAGAAATTTGAACACACAAGTTATACAGAAGCATCTGTTCACACAAAAGTATTTTTATCACGATGCCTGCTACGACTTGAGCAAACCAGAAAAGAAAGCTGTGTGTGTGTGTATGTCACCTCTTCGACTCATTGTCAACTTCTAACCATAGTTTTGGTCCAATACACTTTTGGCCTTGCAGTTTTCACAGTTCTCAGTCATGTCATCATGATATACTTGTAGCTACAAATTCACCAAAACAGTACATAATGGCAACTTCTATGATCTATTGTGTATACATACATTCCTTCATCTGTATGATAAGAAAAGCAATCCCAAGCAGATAAGAAGAAAATGAAATTTAACCCACCCATTGGACATGATAATAGTAGTTTTCTTAGCATCTACCTTTCACTCATTATCACCCACTAGTACTAATACTAGGTGTGGTAGACCCACTACTCATCCATTTATCAGCAACACCAACAGGTGAATCTTGCAACTTTTTTTCCTTCAACAATATAACATTTTCTGACTCTGGCGACGGAGGTGGCATTCCGCTTCGTGATACATCAACACCCTGAATTTGCCTCAAAGAATCAAACACCTCATCCATTGTAGGCCTCAAGTCTTTGTCAAGTTGCAAACACCGGAATGCTAATTCTGCCACTGAAGTAGTCATCCTTTCAATGTTAGGATCTGACTCGTGCCCAAGGCTCGGATCAATCAACTCATTGAATGCACATCTTTGTATCCTGTCTATAGCTAAATTAGCCAAGTTAATCTCATTCCTTTGCCTACTTATATCCACTGCAGGCAGTGATGATATAAGCTCAATAAGAACAACACCAAAACTATAAACATCACTCTTATCAGTTAGTTGGTAACATTGATGATACTCTGGATCAACGTAACCTGGGGTGCCCTGTGGAGCTGTTGAGACATGAGTAACATCAGTAGGGAAAAGCCTCGAGAGCCCGAAATCTGCAACTTTGACACAAAAATTGTTGTCTAAGAGTATGTTGTTAGTCTTCACGTCACGGTGTATGATATCTGACTTGTGGAGATAAAACAACGCGCTAGCAGTTTCAATGGCAATGTTCATTCGGACAGGCCATGTGAGTGGTTCTGTTTCAGCTTTGTTCCCGTTGAGATGATCAGCAACCGTGCCATTGGGAATGTAATCGTAAACCAGAAGGAGTTCGCGGCTGCGGTGAGAAGTGCTGCCATATAGTAAGACAAGATTGTGGTGGCGTAAGCGACTGAGGATATCGATTTCATTCATAAACTGCTCCACTCGCTTGTAGTTGTGCTCGTATAGTCGCTTCACTGCAACTTCTCGCCCATCTCGTAGTTTTCCTAGTTGATAAACAACAAACATTTTCCTTTAGAAAGAGTCTGCTAACAAATACTATTGACTAGTATGTAAAAACGAATTTGTTGAAATCAGTTGTATTCCATATAACTGCTGAAACTATACTGATGAAGAATCAGAAGAGGAAACTTCTAAACTTTTTGGACTGAAAATGAAATAGATTATGGAAATTCAAAGAAAAAAAGAAAGAGAAAACACAAGGAGAAAAGGATTAATAACCTTCATTGATTATGTGTGTTTAGAACCAGCTCATTATATGCTTAGCGTTTATTAAAATATGTTAATAATCTTGTGAATAAACAGATGAGGATTTTAACCTTCTTACCATGATAGACAGTTCCAAAACCTCCGTCCCCGAGATTTTCGGAAGGATCAAAATTATGTGTTGCCTCTTCAAGATCCTTGTAGGAGAAGACAGGTACCCCATAATAAGAACTACCATCTTCAATGTCTGAGGAAGTTTTCCTTGGGAGGAAATATGCAGAAAGATTACTCCATTTCTTGCGCCTCCAAATAATAATGTTGACCGAGCAAATTATAAGGACAGCTCCAGGTATGACTGCAGAAGGGGAAATATGTAGTTTTCAAGTTATAGTCTATATATTGCGGTATTTTGCATACATATATGGTTCATAGATGTAGTACCTGTTCCTAGAATCAGTCTCAGACTTGTTTTACCTGCAATTTAATACCAAGCAAAACATCGTCAGTTCAGACATGATATAACAGAAGTCATAATTTAATACGATCAAGACTGCTAAAACATATAGTATTTATTTCATAAGAACACAAACTCCAATCTCACATAAATTAAAGCTATCTTGCTCTTTTTATAGTATTCAACTGGTAAGATAACCCTAAAGTTTTAAGATTCAAGACGAGCATTGCATGAGAAGTGAGAACTATGTTAGTACACGAAGTGCCACAAAGGACGATTTTACCATGGTTAGTGATCTCCATACACACACACACACACACACAAACACACACACACACACATATATATATATATATATGAAATACCTTTGGCATTTACACAAAAAACTCCAACCTTTTTGTTGGGTCATGATATTTCTTCTATATTGGGCCGGGTACATTGGGCTCACTTATTAATTAAGTCATTGGGCTCATTGGGCCCAATCATTATGTTGACCTCATTCAACCTTATAAAAACCGGACTGGATCAATGGATCAACCCATTGGGTCATATAATATCTATTACTTTGACTTGTAATGATGATATAGTATGACAGTTGACCAAGATACCTGCCATACATTAATGTGGATGGGATTATAGTCGGCCGGCGGGGTGAACAGCAGAAAAAAGCAGTGTACAGGTTTCATGCAGCCGGCAGAGCCCATCAGATCATGGGGATATGTCAGATGGTAGTAGGTGGCACAATATTCCAGACAAAGATATTATATCCTACCGAGTAAGTCTTCACAAAGGAGGTATGTATTTCATATATTCACACACAACCACAGATTATCGATCAATACTCACATTACACTAGACTTTATTATCCTCTTGAGTTAACCTTGTGAACAGACATACTTACTCTCACGCCTGAGCTATCCCCCGGCGGTCCGGCCGTCAAGCTTGTGGTGTTGTCGTGTTTACTGTGCAGGATCAGGACGTCTTTCGTGATTGGGACGTGGAGAAAGATCTTGGCGTTAACACTTTTCATTTTGACATTGGCCTTCCCTAGAGTGACATTTGTAACAATCGGAAGAGACGTAAAACTGGAGAGTGAATTCAGCACTCAACAGCCCAAACAAGTCTGAGGCATCTTTACCAGTTTGATTGGAATTTGCCAGAGACAGCGGCAGCTGAATAACTGAACAATTATCTGGAAGGATTTGTGGATTTGAAAGATTATGAATCGCATATCTATAGTAAAAATTGTGTTCAACGCAATTTGAGTAAATGTGATAATCACCAAAAAAAAATTGTTGCAGGGTAAGGTTTGATGTTTTCAGGCATTTAAATAAAGTGATAGCGTTCAAGACTGTAAAGAATATGGGGGATGGTTGGGAAAATATAAATTCCTCAAGGAATAACACTCTCTTTGATGTAGCAGACTATGGAATACTTTGTCATAGATTACAATGGTATTGAGCTTCACAAAGCGTTTGACACCATAGAGTTGGCCGCCCTCTTCACTTAGTTGGAGTTGTGGAACTTTTTCTTTGCAATTTAACTTGCAAAATCCACATCGCTCATCCGTGGAATTAAAGAAAGGGAAACTGAACTCGCCAAGATCTTGGCAGTTGAAAGACGGAGGACAAATTGGCTTCGTATTGGAGTTATTCCTATATTCTTCAGCCGAGTTCAGAATTAGAGGTAGATATCAGAACAAAAAGAAAGCCAAAATGGAGACGAGAGCCATCTGAAATTGGAAATTAGTTTCGGAAATGAAAACTTGATACCTAAAGGGAAAATACTAGCTAGTATAATTCTATAATCTTAGAGAAGGGACTGCTCATGTCACTTGTGTATTTCACCAATGTTTTTAGATGTTTATCTCCTGTAAAAATAGCAGAACTTTATGTGAAATACCTTTGGCAGTTGCACAATGAAATTCGTTGTCTTTATTTAGACATTGACCTCTCTAGAGCGACATTTGTAACAATCGTGAGAGACGTAATACTGTAGAGTGACTTCAGCACTTAATAGGCTACACAACTTTGAGGGATCTTTCCCAGTTTGATCAAAATTTTTGGGTGACAGCGGCAGCTGAATAACTGAACAATCATCTGGAAGGTTTTCTGGATTCGGAAGATTATCAACTGGATATCTATAGTACAAATTGTGTTCATTGCACTCTGAGTAATTGTGATAATCACCAAAAAGTTTATGTTGCAGGGTAAGGTTTGATGTTTTCAGGCATTTAATAAAGTGATAGTGTTCAAGATTGTAAAGAATATGGAAGGAGAACTGGGAAGAGATAAATTCCTCAAAGAATCTCAATCTCTTTTATGTAGCGGAGTAAGCAGACTATGGAATACTTTGTCATAAATTAGAATGGTGTTGGGCTTCACGAAGCTTTTGACATCATAGAGTTGGCCGCCCTCTTCACTTAGTTGGAGTTGTGGAACTTTTTCTTTGCAATTTAACTTGCAAAATCCACATCGCCAATCCGTGGAATTAAAGAAAGGGAAACTGAACTCGCCAACAAGTTTACAGTTGAAAGACGGAGGACAAATAGGCTTCGTATTGGAGTTATTCCTATATTATTCAGCTGAGTTCAGAGGCAGATGGCAGAACAAAAAGAAAGCCAAAATGGAGACGAGAGCCATCTGAAATTAGCAATTAGTTCCGGAAATGAAGACGTTGATACCAAAGGGCAAAAATTTGCCTCAGTAGTCATGAATATATTTAGATGTTTATCTTCAGATACAAGACGGTTGACTTAGAAATATCTTTCATTGCACAAGACTTTCTATTTATGAAGCAGACAAAAATAAGGAGAGCTTCACTTGTGAATGTGAACCTCTTATTGCAATTGGTCGGCCAAAATACTTGACTCCTTCGCTCTTTAAAACCCTTTCAATCTTCTAACCTGAGACTACTAAGAAGTTGGAAATTAGTTCAGTGCTTCTTTTAAACGGCAAACAACAGTGAGAAAATGCAAAACTTTCTTTTCTGATATACACTTTTGGATCTCAAATTCTCTAAGAGAAAAAAGTTGTGGTAATACCGTTTTTTCTTCTTTAACAGTAAATTCTTTGAAAAGAAAGAAGAAGTTGGCTACCATTAAAAGCCAAAGTCATGTGGAGTCGATACAAATTATCGTAGACCGAGTGTTGGTGTCCAGAACTAATTTATGGGTATTTCATCAATCTATAGTGAATCTCTTTGTTGATCAGCTTGAATATCCAGAATAAAGCTAAGATCCTTACAATTTTATTTTCATTCGACTTAACTTTTAAGTTCCAACTCAATAAATGCCAGAAAACTGGTAACAAGAGTAGGCGACCAACAATACTGGAAACCTAGTTCTAGTTTATTAGTTCATACAAGCATATGTATTTCTGCTTATCATCCTAGTACTACTTTCCGAAAACCTTGCCGTTCTTTTTCCCTCTATTTCCAATAATTTGGCTCCGGCTGGGAATAACGGGTCACTTAGTTTTTCTCCTTTGTGCATGCAAGCGCATCTGCTTTTGGAAGAATCAATTTTTTCGCCTAGATAAAGCTACTAAAAGAGAGTATTTAAACAGCAGAAAATCACTTGATCCTTTAAACTCTTTCCAGGGAAGAATGCTAATAAGTTGTGCGGAAATGTCGGTGGCCAAGTTCTTGACAACTTGAATTTTGACTCGTTTTGCCCGTCTTTCTACATTTATCGAAGTTTCGGGTATAATTGTGTATGTTTTGTCCCTTTTCATTGTATATAATATAGTGAATCTAGCATATGTATATGTTGGAAAATCATTGTTTAAACATCAGTAGAATTCAAGTACTGCATATGGTTTTTGCAAAACAAAGAATGACTTCTTGAAGATCAAGAATTAAAAGATAAAACATTCTTTTGGTTTAGATGAGTTCGTAGTTTATATGATAAGAGGCTTTGACCATATATTCTATTAAGTTGTTCTGTTTTTACGTACAATTTCAACAATCAGAACAAATTTTGTAAAAAATAAATTGGACAGGCTATGAACTAAACTGAAGACATCTCTCTGCAGGTGATAGCGCTATAATTCAAGTAATTGTAGTAAAAAAACGCGACAACTATGACATTGATTTACAGAAGTATGTTATATAATCCGCATTTATTTAGGAAAATATTGATAGAATCAAACAAAGAAAACATACATATTATATACCAAAACTTGACAGTTGAACAAAGAAGAAGATAATTTTGGACATAAAATATTATGGATCAGTAAAAGCTAACTTGGAATGATTTTAAAGTATTTAAATTCATGTACCATTTCCTAGTATTCAATGTAGGTCTCCGTGGCCATCAGCATCAATTTGTTGGAGTCATATATTGAAATTGAATAATCCTTTACCATATATGATTTGAGTTTCGGACCAAAAAATAAGTAGAATTCTATCTACCTTTTATTCATCTAGAAAATGAGTATTTTTTTGCAATTATTTGATTTAAAAACAATCCATATAGATAGGATGTGTAGTAAGGGCGTGAACTGTGTCTTCAGTTGGGGGCAGAGCATTGTCAGTTAGTTCTTCCCCGAGGTAACAGAGTTTTGCTTATATCATAATAAATATTTGACCAGCATATATATATATATATATATATATATATATATATATATATATATATACATAGGCGTGGATCAAAATAATCAATATAATACCAATATAAATGATGTTGTGAATATTTTTTCCCTTGTTTGATGGTGCAAGTTGAATTGTTTCTGTGTGAGATGGAACAGAGAGAGACAAAAGATTATGGTCTATGACTCTATGGGTAACTAACTTGTTAGAAATAAAGGGTTTGTCCAGGATAAATCAATTTTTGGTATTTGTACTAGGACACGACTTATAATTTAGTACTCGAAATGAAAAAAAATTACAAATTGGTGATTGTACTCGAAAAATGTTGCACCCAGTTAAATATTAGGGACACGACCTACAATTTGGTACCCGAAGTGAAAAAAGTTACAAACTGGTGATTGTACTCGAAAAATGTTACACTCCGTTAAACAGTAGAATTTCATCTTTATTCTATTTGAAAATTAGGGTTCTCTTCTTCCGTCCTTCTTCTTCTCTTATTCTTCTTGTCTCGATTTTCTATTGATTACTAGTTCTCATATATTTATTAAAGGGTTTTCAGTGTTTAATTGAAAGGACGAGCTCGTCTTGGAGTGGAATCGTAAATGAAATCGGGAAAGAAGATTGCAGTTCATGCAACAGAAATAAATGGATTACACCAGAGTTCCCAAGTCGGTGCCACTGTGGAGCAATAGTGCGAATGTGGGAGGCAAGAAAAGATAGAACAAAACATCGAGGATCTTATTCGCGTCGACTTCGATTCTCTCTCTGTATGTTTGTCTCTCCTGTTGGATCAATTTTAACGATTATTTAAAAATTAGAAAGTACAAGCACCATATTTCAAAATTTTTTGATTACCAGTTTGTAACTTTTTTCGCTTCGGATACCAAATTGTAAGTCGTGTCTAACTTTTTTCATTTCGGATATTAAATTGTAAGTCGTGTCCTAGTACAGCTACCAAAAATTGATTTATCCCGGCCTAAATAAAATGTTGCTAGTAGAACAAATACAATGGGTATGCCAGTAGTAGGACTTAATAGAAGGTTTACAGATCCGAGGATGGGTCTATCGGGGCAATAACACTTGAAACTGCAAGTGTACCCCACATAAAATCCGCAATGCCCACCACTAGCCTCGCAGTCGCCGCAATCACTGGCCGTCCACTTCAAATCAAATCCCTTCCTCAGCAAGTACTCCGCATAGTTGTTACTGCTACTTTCGTACACATGATCATCTAGTACCGGTGCCACTGTCACCACCTTAATTCCAGAACTGAGGTTGGTATCATTCAAGTTCATTGCTAGAACTCAGGTTGGTATCAGTCAAGTTCATTCCAGAACTCAGGTCGCACAAGATTTCATCAACTCTATACTCATCTTGGGTTATTTCAAGAATTGGATGGTCATTATTTATGCAAGTGAGATTAAATCCAGGGTACCCACAATACGATTCTTGCTCATCTTCGATATAGAATGGGAAGCTTATGCTATGGCTCCCCTCCCACAGTATTTGGGCCAGGCTTCATATTGTGGATGAGCACATAAAGACTTTTGTGGTAAGAATTAAGCTGCTGGTTATAATGAATATGCAAAGGTATATAGTACGTACTCTAAATGTGGAATAAACATCATTTTGAGGATCCTAATCAACTCAATTATTCGAGAAATGGATATTAGAGAGAGGAAGAAAAGAAGTGGATAGTTTTGAGCTGCCTATATACTCCTCCGTCCATAGAAGTAGCTGGTAGCTACATATTTTGGAGACTCAGAATTTATTTATTTTTAGTTATACTCTTACTACAATTAATTAAAATTAAAATTAAAATTAACTAAATAACTAGATATTATTACTCACAACGTAAATGTCGTAAATATTACTACTCATCCTGTAAATATAGCATCTGATCTGATTATAAAAAACTACTCCCTCCGTCCCAAATTAACTGCTCAGTTTTGACTTTTTAAAATCAAATTGACCATTTTTAAAACTAATTTTTTTTACTATTTTTGCTAAAATATAGGTAAAGAGATTATAACCAAAAGAAAGTATATACAATTTATTACTAATCCTAATTTTTATAATTTTAGAAATATATTTATATATGCTTAATTATTAATTCTAAAAATAGTCAATTTGACTTAAAAATGTCAAAATTGAGCAGTTAATTTGGGACGGAGGGAGTAGTAGATAAGGTTGAGAGAGGGTTTGGGATCATCAAGTAAAAAGTGTTTGATAAATTAATTTTAAAAATGTTTATAATCACTTTTTATGAGCATAAACAGAAGCTCCAACCATTACCCATATTTACTTTTTTAAAACATTCCTTTTTAGTGATTAGCACTAGAAATAAGTGATTAGCAAATTCTTTTATACCAAATATTTTTCACTTATTATTACTATTTAAGTGTTTTTTATTTATCAAATACAAATTATTTTTTTAAAATTGATTACAATCAAAGGTATTAATTAGGTGAGATATTGTTAGCTCTAGATATCATTTAGGTGAGTTTATTTTTGTGTTTATGTGAGGTAAATTTGTGAGTTAAATATTTTTGTGTTCAAAGAAGATATTCGCGCGAGGGAGTTTTCTTTGGATCCGCCTCCGTGATGTGGGTCGTAATTTATAGCCAATATTTAGATCATGTCCGGAGAGGCAGTTATATTCATGATAAGCTCGATCAAATATGAATGAGTATTTGGATAAGAGTCCAAACGTACCAAAACTGACTGATCACCATTATGTGTTGTAGTGGAATTAATGTCTTATGAACATGCATGCATTAGGCTTTGAACAACATGAATATCACCACCTCCCATGTATGCATGGTTCATACTATATATATGTAGTACACATGTTTTTGAAAACTCATTTTTGATTGTAATTTTTATGGAGTAAAAGCATTGATTGGGAGTTGGGACCGATGGATCGATCTCTCTCTATCAGCTCACAATAGGAATAGGTAAACAAAAATCAAAACCAATGGAGTAATTATTATATACTCCATCAACACAAATCAAACCACAAAACCAGCCCAACTTGCACTGTTCCATTTCTTTAATCTAGCAAGCATTAGAATACATAATCAAAAAAGTATGTGTCTTGTCTAGTCGTCCTTTTAAAATGAGAGAGATTATCCATTCAGCATATGCCAATTGTTTGTCTGTTTGTTATACGTACACAAAGCATCCTCCACTCTCACCTCACCTGGACTATCAACTACCACCATTCCTTTTTATTTTATTTAATTTAAATACAACCACAATTCTTCCTTTCTAATTTTATTAATAAATTCGTTTGAATATATAATATTGAAGGAAGTATATATACTATCTTCACAAATAAAATTAATATTTTTATTAGATCTCACTCAGTAACCTCCATTGTTAAAGTTTTCAGACACGTATTTATTCTCACAATTTGACAGACAGGCCCCGGCCATCATACTTTTATCAGTGTAATTTTGCGTTTTTTGATGTTAACAAAAATTAACATGATTTGTTTTAATTTTTAAAACGATAAATATTATAATTTATAATATTTTGTAGGTAGCTATAATATTTACAAGTGTATCGATATAAATTAAATTCATTCATACTAATTTTAATTTTTAAAAAATTAATATTAATTTTATAACTTAGAATGATTAGTTCTGTTTTTTTCCCCTCCAAATAAGGGAGTGGTGAAGTGGACAGACCCTTGGCTCTCTTGTCGGGTTTGCGTCAAACGTGAAGATGTGACCCCACGATTTCCACCACCCCTAATCCTTTTGCGTACTCACACGCGCAAATCAAGCCAAACCAGAGACATGACACCTACTCCTCGGGACAATCAAAATCTGGATAAGGTTGTGACACCCTTCCCATCTGTACCATACACGTGTCATCGCCTAAGAATCTAAACGTCACCAATCTCCAGTATTTCTTTAATATAAGTCGTTTTAGAATTATACATAAATATTAATAAAATAATTATACTATAGCATTAAATATAATGTTAATTATTTATATTGCACTTTTATTAAAAAAAGAGTGTTATTTATTAGATAAAAAATAGTGACAGAACTAAAGTTATATTTATTAATAGGAGTAATATTAGAAATTAAACTAATAATACTTATTTCAAATGACTTATATTAAAGAATAAAAATAATTTTGTAAAACGACTTATTCTTTTGAAACCTTAAATTTTAAATAATATCACTACAATTATAATAAATTTTAGTAATTATAGTTTCAATAAACTTTATGTAAATAATAGTTAATAATTAATATTTTCACTATTTTAAAAAAATAAACTCAAACAAACACGAGAAATGATTTTATTGGTATTCATCATATATTACAATAGTGATATATAAATATTTAAGATATATTTAAATTCTTACCATTATTTATATAAAAAAATATATCATAATAAAATTATGTCTAATTTTTATTACGCCTAAATACAGTGTTATAATCTAGAATTTTTTTTAAAAAATAACAAATTTGAATTAAATTTAAATGAAAAAGATAAAATAAAAATAAAAAATAAGAGAGAAAATAAAGTAATTATTGTAACAGTCTCCAAAAATAATCATCGCTTTTCTGCATTATCCTTTATAATAGTAATATAGATATATAAATGTTAAATAATTAATTACCTTGACGCAGTCAAAGTAATGACCATACAAATAAAATCCATTATCCATAATTTAGCTAAACTCCAATAGATGAATAGTAGTAGAATATAGATATCCAATAAAGAATTTAAAATTTGGTTTCCTCTTTCGCCTGCGTACCCATCCATTTATTCATTCAAACTCTGGTTTTAGTCTCTCTCATCATTCGCTTTGCTTCGTTTCGTATTCCCTTTCTTTGTGTTCTAAATCTACAATCTACGTATGATAAGACCCTTGAACACAGGCAGTCTTGAGTATACGCATGTCTAATATTGAAAAACGACTCATCTTATTTTGATCTGGTTCAACATTGGTAGGGTTTATTGAGATTCATCAGTCTTTAAAGACAATCCTGAATTCCTCGACACCAATTGGCAAACCCGGTCTCGTGTTCATTCATTAGCCACAATCTTTTCATTCCAATTATACTGTAATTGATCGAGCTTGACTTGATTCAAATACTGATTCAGGGTAAAGATGTTCGGCGCTGGGTTGCAGTTTGGGCGGAGCCGCGGTGAAGATCGATTTTACAACCCCGCTAAGGCTCGGTCGACTCAGAGAGGTCAGTTGAATCAAGATCATCTTCGCAGAGCTCTCAGTGATGTTACTGCCTGTCAATCAAAATCTTCCGTTGCTTCTAAAGAGCCGGAGAATAAACAGCCGGCGGTTTTACCGGCGGAATTGGAGCCGGTTTTATCCCCGTTGTGTAATCTAGAACGGTTTTTGGAATCGATTATTCCGTCTGTTTCTGCTCAGTATCTTTCGAAGGTTTAAACTGATTAATGAAGTGAAATTCACATCTTTCTATACTTTAATGATTATAGTTAGTTTGTACTGTTTTTCTCTTTTATTTTTTTTTGAATTGAATGTGCTCGAAAACAGACAAACATGAGGGGATGGAGGACTTGTGATGCGGAATTTCAACCATATTTCGTGCTTGGTGATTTATGGGAGTCTTTTAAGGAGTGGAGTGCTTATGGTGCTGGTGTTCCTTTATTATTGAATGACTGTGATTCCGTAGTTCAGTACTATGTCCCCTATTTGTCAGGCATCCAATTATATGGCAGCCGTTCCAAATCTTCAGTGAAATCAAGGTATTTTCATATTGGTTTTATGTAGCGCACACCGTAACCAAGAATGTAGAACATATGCTTGTAGTTGGAAGTTCTTATAGTTAAATTTGAAGTCGTGCTTGTTGAATTTTCTGTTCTGTAATATGATTTACAAAGATTTTTGCAGTAATGTTTGAAGAATGAACATTACATTAATATGGGAAATAGACAAACATTTTTTTTCTGAAACAGACCGCAATGACATGAAAATACTTGGGGCCAAAAATTACCAGTTAAAAGAAGAAGAAAATATTTGTTAGGACACAATATTATATTTGCAGTATGTATACAGATCCTAGTGCATGGTCACAAATACTATTTCTGACCAATAATTTGTATGAGTTTACATGAAACCTTCAATTTTTGAGGCATGTTTCGTATGTACAAAGTCACGGTAAGGACACACCATTACGTAAGTATGTTCTTGCTTTGAATAATAATGAATATATGATAAATATCGTAACTGAGGTGTAATCTACCACAAGTAACTTTATACATATCTCATATATTAAGATCATATGATTCTATATGTGATAGCATGATTTGGTATGATATAGTATAATTAGATTTGTATTTCTTAGTCAAATACTACGATCTCATATACCGTCCTACTTAGTTAGAGGAGTTTTTTGGTGAACAAAGCAAATCGTAACATCAATTCAGTCCGAGGGCAGCCGGTTTTAATACCGTATATATTTGCTCTTATTTTCTATTTTTTAAGATGGCGTAATCATGTTCAACATCAACATTGTAGAGTGTTGGACTATTTTTTTTAATCTTAATTTCTTCAGTTTGAAGGAGATTTCAAGATTCTCCACTCCTCCATCCCTCAAGAAAAGAGGAGTGAATATAAGAAAATAAATTAAATCGACACTTGTTTTTTAGGCTCTTTAAGGGCCAATTCTTCTCACTTACGTCAACAATGTGGGAAATTCTTACCCTGCATTCTGAATTCTCACAAAAAAGGCATATGCGATTCTGCAATCAGTTTTGCTCCTGTGATAGTGATAATTTTTACTCCAACTCAAAGTAGGAGGTAACTCTTAAAAAGTCGTGAGCCTGATCTCTTGTCCATTGATGTTTGAATCTCTTTCATATGATTGATCTTGATTAAAAGACTTTATTTGCTTTCATGTTTAAATGTGATTCACACACAAAAATATATGCTAGTGTAAGCAAGGACATATATGGAAGTAAATTCAATATCTCCATGAGAGGTGGCAAAAGTGGGTCAGGCTTTAATGTTGAAGAGGATTTTATGTATTGACTTGATTGAAGCAATTTTATGGCTTAATTTGATGGTGAGATGTTTGGCCTTTATCTTTCTAACAAACCATCTTTATTTGATTAGTGCTATGTGCTTGTTTTAGTGTTGCTTTACTTTCTTTAATGAACTCTTATGTACTTTGCATCTCTGATTATAATAAAAGTACGGATAATGAAGTATTGTATAACTTTCGTTCCCTTATTCTGAATAATGTAAGGGTTCTTCTTTTAATTCGTCTTTTGTTGGATAATGTCTTTGTTAACCTTTTAAAAATTTGAAAAACTAAAATTCAATTTTCTACCAGTTATTTCTTAGTTTAGTATGTTCTTAATCTTGATACCGTTTGTCCTGCATATTGATGTTGCTTTTTTGGGATAGCCGGCCAGGTGAGGACAGTGATGGTGATTTCAGAGATTCAAGTAGTGATGGAAGCAGTGATTACGAACATGACAGAGGTCGCATGAGTTATTTGAGGGAGCAGCGGAGTTATAACCATACAACAGGTGAGGTACCTTTGAGGATGGAACATTTGTCCTTGCATGACCAGCATATTGCACTTCAAGAGGGATTTTCTAGTGATGAGGGTGAATCTGGCAATTCTCAAGGTTGCTTGTTGTTTGAGTACCTTGAGCGGGATCCACCTTTTGGCCGGGAACCTTTGGCTGACAAGGTTAGATATCACATTCCTCTTTAAATACACAAACTTCCTTTTGTGGGGGTGGGGGTGGGGGTGGGGGGGGGGATTAAAAAATTCTGTCATCTTTCTTTTACATAATTTCATGATATGTTTTATGTCATAGATATCTGATCTTGCTCTGCGGTTCCCCGAACTGAAAACGCTAAGGAGTTGTGATTTACAATCTTCCAGTTGGATTTCTGTGGCCTGGTATGACCGCCATAACCTGCCTTTAACATGGCGTACGTGCTCAGCGTACACATACATTTATACACATTTGACTTATCTGTTGGTATTGAACTTTTGTAGGTATCCAATATACAGGATTCCAATGGGACCAACACTAAAGGATCTGGATGCTTGCTTTTTAACATTCCATCCTCTGTATACACCCATGACAGGTTAGTTGGAGTATTCTGTTCTTCTATTCAAACTATGAGAGCCGGTTACTTGCATGAATGCAGAATGCTCCTCTGCTCTTACTTAGTTTATGTGGATTCAGAGGCATTGAGATCATCATATATATATATATATATATCTAAAAGGTGGCAGTTGCATTCCATTTAGGGACTGTTTCATAGTCGTGCTATATTCTGACATCAGCACGCCAGTAAGGCAATGTGTTGATTCTTCTAACATATCAAATTCCCTGCGTACATCAATGTATGCCTTTACCTGATCTCCTGTTTCTCTATCAAATGATGCTGTTCACCTCTCATTTACTCCTGATTCGGATTCTTCTTCAATTTTTAGGAACTTCTATCACCACCTTCCATCCAACAGCCTCGGCCTCCTTTTCCCCCCTCCTTCCTTGTGTTTCCCTTTTTAATTTGGTAGCTGGATTTACCATGTCCTAAACTCCCTATGTTGTTTGATAATATTTTAATCATGATTGTTTTGAGTAATGTTGCCCCCCAACATCTTGGATCCGAGATTTATTGCAGTCTCAATTTCTTTGTATGTCTTCTGAAGTTCTTCATTCCACGCCGTGCAGGCAATCAAAGTGCTCTTGCTCTTGTTCCTGCTGCAGTAGTAGCATATCCCAGTGAGATGGATGGTTTCCCGAAGATTTCATTACCTGTTTTTGGGCTGGCTTCATACAAGTTCAAATTATCTTTGTGGACAGACAATGGCCAATTGGTAAGCTCCCTCTTGCAGGCTGCTGACAATTGGCTGTCACTGCTTTTGGTCAATCACCCAGATTTCGGTTTCTTCTGCTGTAGATGATATGTAGAGATGACTTCTCTTCTGTTAAGCCTCTTATCCTTCAAGAGAAGAACGGAACTCACTTGGCAGTAGATGCATGGACCACCTTTTTCACGTTTTGGGGGAATTGAAAATGGCAATTCAATTAGAGACGCATCTCTCTCTATTTTGTTACCACCCTTTGTTTAGTATTTAAAATATATAGTGAAATAAAATGTGGGAAAAAAAAAGAATTAGAAGGGGTCAAAAGAAAGACGGTCACAAGAGTAAGCCAGTAAGGGCAGTATGGAACTGAAGGAGAGAAAATAGAGTAATAGAGTAGATGAAGAAGGGCTGAGCCAAGTGAGTAGGCAGCAGCCGTGCTTTCCTATGTTGGGATCTCATCGTCAAACACCCCACCCGGTTCCTTGAATTTGTGATTTAGAGTGCCCCTGATGGTCCTTATAAGTGGAGGGGATTTTGATTGGTATAATAGAGGTGGCCCCATCACCCATGTTATGTAGTACATTTTACTAACCCTGATCCATGTTTAAATATTTAGTTTAGATATATGGTTGTCTTGTACTAATATTAAATAGTTTTTGTCTTGACTAAATGGATTCCCTTTTGTTGCCTGGATGCTATCTATTCTAGATTGTCCTGTCCTCCGAGGTTTGCCCGACTTTTTCCAAATTGGCCATTCTATTCTAGCTGTCCAAAATTTCCCCTACTAATTCTTTTTTTTTTTTTTTTATATTTATAAATAAATAAATTCCACGGTTGCTAGAATGATTGAACAGTTGTTCTTCCAGATGTAGGAGGGAAAATGAAGAGAATTTTGCTGTTGGTCTTGGTAGAAAACATTGTTCAAGTCCTTTGAGACTGGATTTTAACGTGCTGGCTTTTTTGTTTTTTATTTCATTAAAAATACTCGGTTTTTTTTTTTAAACCATGGATGGATAGAATGATTTTATTTTTTTGACGGTAGTTGGCCTGTTATCTTATAGGCGAATGAATTGCAATACTCTTCAATTAGGATATGAAGTAGCAGTTTAGAGGAAAATTATTTTTAAAATGCCATTTCTTTTTCATTTACGAATCTTGAGCATTCATAAAGAAAATATTTACACCAAGAAAGCCATTATAATATTTATTTTTAGAATAATTAGTGGAAGCGAGAATATATATATATATATATATATATATTAAAAAAATGTATATATACAATTGTGTAATACAAAATGTATTGCAACTTATTGGCAATCATCGTGAGCCCCATCCGGCTTATCTGCCACTTAGCCCATTCGCCTTGAGTATTTTATTGTAGTTTATAGTTTATTTGGGCTTCGGCCCACTTGTTGACCAATTTTAAAAATACTTAATATGAATAATTAAAATTAAAGCTAGATAATCAAGATAATTATATATTTATTACTATCTCTTTTTCACATACACTTTAAAAAAAAATTTAGTTGGTGTTTTTTTTAAATTCATATTTTTTATAACAATTATATTATAATTAATATATTAGTATAATATAATATAAAAATAAAATAATTCATAACACGAAATCATGAACTGATTAGTAGTAAATTTTATTATAATTATCTCTCCATATATATTTTGATAATTTTTAAAAATTATTTATTTTAGAAAAATTAATTTAATTATAAAAGTTAAATTAAACCGTTTATTTTGAAATAAATGAAATAATATATGGCGTTAAACAAAATTAGGATGAACTCATTTTATTACAATAATTATTCCAAATAAATAATAATTACATAAAAAGGGTTAAATAATATTTATATACACACATACATATTGTGAATTCTGTTGGCTCGCAATGTATATGTGTATATAAATATGGGAAATGATCCGTGGACAACGTTAGCTATTGTCCCTATTTCAACTAACGCTCATCCAGCCGTCCAAAATTGGAGTTAGTGGCTGAGATGAGCGCCCAGCCGCTAGAGGGAGTAGCGGCCAGCAAATTTCTTTTTTGCTGGCCGCTACTCCCTCTAGCGGCCAGTCAAAACAGAAATTTGCTGGCCGCTACTCCCTCTAGCGGCCAGTCAAAACGACGTGTTTTGACTGGCCGCTAGAGGGAGTAGCGGCCAGCAAAAAAAGAAATTTGGCTTAATTACTGATTATCCTAATTATTCTCGTAAAATAAAATAAAATAATAAATAATTATAAGGATAATTATAAGAATAATCAATAATTATCTTTATACTTATCCTTATAATTATAAGGATAATTATAAGGATAAGTATAAAGATAATTATAAGGATAATTATAAGAATAATTAACTTTATACTTATCTTTATACTTATCATTATACTTATCTTTATACTTATCCTTATAATTATAAGGATAATTATAAGAATAATCAATAATTACTGATTATTCTTATAATTATCCTTATAATTATTTATTATTTTATTTTATTTTACGAGAATAATTAGGATAATCAGTAATTAAGCCAAATTTCTTTTTTTGCTGGCCGCTACTCCCTCTAGCGGCCAGTCAAAACACGTCGTTTTGACTGGCCGCTAGAGGGAGTAGCGGCCAGCAAATTTCTGTTTTGACTGGCCGCTAGAGGGAGTAGCGGCCAGCAAAAAAGAAATTTGCTGGCCGCTACTCCCTCTAGCGGCTGGGCGCTCATCTCAGCCACTAACTCCAATTTTGGACGGCTGGATGAGCGTTAGTTGAAATAGGGACAATAGCTAACGTTGTCCACGGATCATTTCCCTATAAATATTATGTGATTTTTTTTATATGAAATAACGTTATTTTTTTGTGACCCGCAAAAGCAGGTAAAAACAGGAGAACAACAACCGGTAAACCGACAACAAAAACTGGAATCCAGCTACACAGCAAGCCCTAATTTGATAGTCAAAAGAGTGGGACCCATACGAAGACACTCCTCTCACTTTTCATTAATTAATTACTAATAGGGAAAAAAACAGCATTTGTGCACACTGTCCATTAAAGTAAAAGCCAAAACTATCCAAAAGCTGAGTAGATAGTAGTAGTAACGTAACTTTATTATCATAATCTCAACAGACAAAGGAAAACCCCAATAATTCCAATTCTTCGTCTTACAAAATAGTAAAAGAAGAGAGAGAAAGAGTGGGTTTAGGGTAATGGGAGTCTCAGTCACTGTTCTCGCCGTCATCATTTCTCTTCATCTCATTGCCTTCGTCCTCGCCGTCGGTGCTGAACGCCGTCGTAGCACGGTAGAACATATATATGTATTTACCATTATCTTTTTTTTCTTTATTATTGCGCGGCATTTCTAATGGAATCTTTCTTTGTTTATTGATTAATTTGAAGGCGAAAGTGCTTCCGGACAAGTACGATGAACGCTCTTACTGCTCTTACGATACGGATGCATCGACGGCGTACGGGCTCTCGGCGTTTGGGTTGTTGTTGATTAGCCAGACGGTTGTTAACGGCGTTACCAAATGTTTCTGCTTCGGTAAAGAACTTACAAGTGGCACTTCTATTACCGTTTGGGCCGTTTTCTTCTTTATCTTCTCCTGGTAAACTTTACTCCCCAATTTATCCACTTCTTGCGTTTTCCCCAATTTATGTAACACATCATGAGTAATTAAGAGGGTACTTTATCAAGACTATTTTTTTAACTTGCAATTATAAGGATCATGCTAATCAATACCTTGTATATAAAAGCAGGACAGGAAATGAATCAATTTGACCATCCGAGATTTTAATTTTTTTTTTGCATAGATCCATTTTTTGAAGTCGAGACTTTAGACTTTTAATCATGCAAGATCTTTTTGGGGGTTATAGATAGGTACATGCAAGTACTCACTTAAAATTAATTACTTCTACTTTCTAATTGTTCATATAAATGCAATGCATATATACAATTTATGAAGAATACCAAAGGCTAATGCTTTGTATAAATAGCCCTATATACCTTTCTTCTTCGCCGTATCTTTCAATTAATTTTATTTTATGAGTATCCTTTGGATAAAAAAAGTTAAACGGGAGAGGAAGAGATGTTATCCAGTAAGTACGTGAGTTTCAAGAACTCCAAAGGTGGTTACGCCAAATTATATGTAACCATATTTTTGTATGAACAATTTCTATGTAGTTAATTTTACTTGGCCACATAAATACTTTGATTAAATACTATTATTTCTAATATAAACAAAGCCTCGTGCCTCGCACGGGCTATCACACTAGTATGTAAAATATGATCACTTGATTTGGTACACAAAAAGGGAGCAAGTTAAATTTGGGATGAAGGGAATCTGATTGATCAAAATAGTTCAATCATTGTGGTGGTGTGGTTGTGGATCTTTTTTGGTTTTGTTTGATACCTTGTGTTTGTGGGTCCATTTTTTAATTTTTCCTTTCTAAATCAAAGTGCCAAGGCTTTTGAACTCAGCCTGAGAGTTCACTTGTTACAAATGAGGTAATGACAAATTGTTATTGTGAATAACAATTTTGGTTGAGTTTCTTAGCTGTTTAAAGAAGTACTATTACTTCAATTGAAGTTGTCATTGTTAATAACTTTAACAAGAGCATGAGTTTAATAAATATTTTAAAGGTACAACATTTCAGTAAGTAGTTTAAAATATACATCATTTTGGTAAATAAACTCAATCTGGTTAGGAGTGTATAAGTTTGTACCTAATTTGTCGCATTCTAATTATTTTTACCATTTAATGATGGAAGCTTAGAATGGGGCGTCAATCACATGAAAAATCAAAACTTTATACGCACCCCTACGCATATCTCAAATGTGTGGTTGTGGTTCTTGATGGAACAATGCTATTCTGAATTACTAGGGTAATTTGCTTGATTTAAGAAGTTTCTGTAGCAAAAAGTGTAAATCATTCTCATGGAGTGAACCTATTGTCAGTGTACTTGATAAGAGGGATTCTGTTGGTGGTTTGGTTTTTATATCTTATTTTTTTTTTTGTATAGACGATGTGATTTGAACTCTGGTGTCTATGACTCCAGATGCCAACTTTGCTTAGTAATGTAACTTGAGGCTACAGTATGGTAAAGATCCCAACTTTGTGACCATGTAGTTTACTATGGGACTATGATAAAGAGGACTTCAGGTTTTGGATCTCATTGTCTATTGTTTGACACACGGGAAAAAAGAAAACTATAAGCAATGTCCTGGCAGGTTTTATTACTACTTTTTAAAAAGATATACCTCTCTTTCCTTGAGAAACGAGGAAGTTGCTTGAAATTGTGATTTTTTGATAACTCAATCTAGTTGGTGAGGCCTGCTTCTCAATTAAAAAATACCAGAGCTTTGTGTCTCTCTTCTATCTAAGATGTCATACCTGTGTGCAACGATTTTTTTGTTGTTGGGTGACCTTACCTATGAGAGTTCCTTCAGGCACTTTGCTTTAAATCCTAGAACTTGTGCAAGGGCCATGTTTTACACTTTTATGGTTAGTGGTTACAATTAACCCTCAATAACTTAGTTTCAAAGCCTAGCAGCAGTCTAGCAACTAAACTCGTAATTACTAGTTCACATGATTTTAGAAAACCATAGTACAATTTCACTGCCTATATTTCTAGTCGCCTGTGTGTGGAAAGGAGTTTATGCTATTATTGTTGTTGAGTATTATCAATCATATGTTCATTTGAACTAAACTGCTGTCCGAATTCGATAATCACTAGAACAGTAGAACCAGAAACTTCAGCCTTAAAAATTTAGTTCATTCATTTACTTTTATATTTCTTTCCAACTTTAACCAATGTCAGTAGTATCGACTTTTGTCTTTAAGAATCTTGGCGGGAGGGATAAAGCTGATGACTTGTTTAACAGCTAGTGCTATTTATCAAATCTTTGATGTTTTTAGTTTGTTTATGGCTTATGCTCTTTATTAGAATTGTCAAATAATTTCATTTCCTTGCACAATGAAACATTTGATTTTGAATGAATAAACAGGGTAAGCTTTTTAGGAGCAGAGGCATGCTTATTGGCAGGGTCTGCAAAGAATGCGTACCATACTAAATACCGAGGAATCTTTGGTGGAGATGACCTTTCATGTTCTACTCTTCGCAAAGGTGTGTTCGCTGCCGGGGCTGTCCTTTCATTGCTATCCATGGCTGGGTCTATTCTGTATTATTGGGCACATTGCAAGGCTGATACTGGTGGATGGGAAAAGCACCAGAATGAAGGACTTGGTATGACCAGTTCTAATGTTACAGAGAATCAGCAGCAACACATACCTAATCAGTATGGAAAGGTGTAATCATGGTTAGATTAGGTTAATATATAGCTACGTTTTGGGCGACTTCTGTTGATGAAAGGTTTGTTGGTCATATGATGATGAATTTTGTTGAAACCTAATTTGTCTATAGTATTTATAGTAGAAAGTAATAGTATTTCGTTTGCATACAATTGGTTTCATCCCCTATATATATTATATTCTGCACCTTGTTCTTATGTACATATACCACCCAATTTGTCCTTGCGTGCTTTGTATAAATTGGTCTTGAGTTGGATTTTGGCATTCAGGATTACTATGATTTCCATGTGGTCATACTATTTGAACCATTGAGCCCAAGCTAGATCCTGCTAATTATCAATTATTGTTCCTGGCTTTGGTTAAATCTGGAAAAGGAAGGTTAAGAGAAAACAGCCATCTGTAGGTGTATTTATTTGGAGATCAACATTCCCGTTGATGTAGATCTAAACAGAACTCGTGTCAGATTATGACTTTATTTTCGCTCTCATCTTGAGTATCCAAATTTGTAGGAGTACAACATAAGAAAATGAAGACCAGAAAAAGCTTGTCAAAATTGAACATTTCTTGGATGATTTTTGGCTGGTGCAAGCTGCAGCAGCAGCACTGCAGTCAATGTTGTCAAGAATTGGAGTTGCTTAGTTGCTTCCGCTTGTATTGCAAGTAGTTGGTGTTAAGTGCCGACCTATATATAGTATGATAACAGCTACATCTCGGAATCGAATTATTTATACATGTCGGATTTAAGCTGATGTCGATAAATGGTTGATAAATTAAACAAATCAAGTTCAATCCCTAATTAAATTTCAATTCCCTGACATTGATAGCAAGATTTGTGGCACTTCACCTTTTCTTTATGAGATCTATAAATATAAAAAAAGGTTTTATAGAATTAAAAGTTGACAGCGTAATGGTAAAGGTTCCTCTTTTTACTTTATAAGAAATTTTGATTTTAACAGTATATATATATATATATATATATATATATATATATATATATATATAACATTTTGTCAGTAATTGGGATTATTATTATTATTTTACTTGGGACCTTTAAATTTGTTTCAGTGAAATACTTTTCCTCTTCTTTGCTTTTGGAATTTTGGTCATGATCTATTCAAATTCAATATTTGAGGCCTCAAATCTAGACCGCAAGTTTAAGGACTAGATAATCCGTCTCTCTCTCTAGGCGATTAACTAGAGAGGGGAGGATGGATGTGAGGCCTTTAAATTTAATGTGGAACCCTGATGGTCCCATTGGAATATTTAAATCAAGATTAGTCTACGCTCCTAAAAATACTACACTTGGTAGGCGGTCAAACTTTTCCATATGAAATCTTTTTAGACTTTTGTACTACCTCCGTTTTATAATAACTGTCTTTTTAGAAGAAAAAATTTGTTTCAATTTATTTATCGTTTATAACTTTTTAGGAGAATAAATTACTCCCTCCGTCCCAAATTAACTGCTGTTTTAGCAAAAAAAAATTGTCCCATAATATCTGCTTTTTTAAAATTTCAATACATTTTTTCCCTTTGTTTTCCAAATTTGCCCCTTTACCCTCATTATTGATAATCATTACTCTCATTCATGCCTCTCCTCTTTTTTAAACATTCACATTTACTCATCTCTCTCTCTCTCTTTTCAATGAATACTTGTCTCTCTCTTCAATTAATAGCTGCTTTCTCTCTCTCTCTCTCTTCAATTAATCATTGTTTCTCTCTCTCTTCAATATTTGTTTTTTTTAAGATTTCAATGCACAAAGGGTATTTTAGTATTTTTATCATACATATTGGTATGTGTGTAGAGCTCTAGAACAGCAGATAATTTGGGACGGAGGGAGTATTTATTTTCCTATGTTACCCCTAACTCTTCTCATTGTCCCAAGAAATTTTCTCTCTTGTATTAATAGTTTTTAGTTTCCCATAAAGGGGTAGTGATGGAATTTCCTACAAATTTTAATTCTTAAATGATAATATTAAATGAGTTTCTTAATCTATGTGCATCAAGCTAAAAAGACACTTAATATGGAATGGAGGTAGTACTACCATATGAAACGAAACAGATAACTACAACAACTAATAGGATAAAAAGGTGATCTTTTGACGACCTCTTATTAGTTCTCTTCACATTCAAAGACCTATATTGCATTGCCTGTCATTTTAGAGAGGGGTGATTCATTGCCTTAAGCCTCATTCAAAGGATAAAGGACCTTGAGGGATTGCTCAAACGCACCACACAAAATTTAATTAAGAGAGGTGGTAGATGGTGAGGGCTTGGAAAGAAGTGGCAAACTGGGGAGGAGGAGGAGGAGGAGGAGGCAGCGGCGGTACTGGTATTCAAGGTTTAGGCACCACATTACTTGTTTTGTGGGTGGCCATAGTATCCATCTGTGTTATCTCAGCTATAATTCTCTCCTGTGCGGAAGGTGCATCCAGAGATAAAGACTCCCACACCGAAACCTACGCTGCTGGATGCGCTGCCGCCGGCTGTGGAGCAGGCTGCGGTGGCTGAACTCAAATTAAGTCTACTCATCTCTCTTCATCAAATACATCAACACAGCATAGTTTCAATATATATTAGAAATAGAAACTTTGTAATTGCATGTATCAACAACATAGCATGCATGTAGAATACATGAAGAAAACATTTATAGAGGGAGGGAGGGAGCATCATATTTTGTAACAGCTTTTGGTAGTATTTTAATGAACACAGCTCACCTTCAATTCAAAATAACAAAGTATATATTGAAGCTAGCTGCTCATCTACAGTCTGCCTTCTTTTAACATGTAAACATATACCATAATAATCATTCGACCAAGTATGGAATCACCACTTTTATCATCTGTTTCTTTTATCCAGTACTAGGCCAGTTATTTGGCATTAAACTACATTAAAAGTAAAGAAAAAGGCCTTGAGGAATTAATATCCTCATCAAGATGAAGCAAAACCCGTTGATAGCTGAAATTCTCTGCCATGACCATTTTATAGCATACTTGATACTGCACTTGCATCAAACATTAATATGTAAACAGAAACAAAACATGTACTCCATATATAGTTGAAACTAAACCAAATCCTTAATGACAAACATTGAATATTTCACTTACAAATACATTTTAGGTTGCTAAATGTCTATTCTAATGTTTAAATCAATATTAAAGTAAAGTACAATTGTAGAAAGGGTACTGATGATATGTTTCTTCTGCATATGTTTCCATATATTTAGGTTTTGCTCTTTGCAGGGCCTCCAAAAGCTAACAGGCAACCAATGAGATTGTGTTTCCTATGATGTTGCTGTAGGTAGTATACGTTTCAAATTTCTCTGCTTTTCCTAATTTCAGTTGATGATATATCCATTCGGAACTTCTCTGTTGGTATTGAGATAAACATGTCCCTTAATTCCTCTGGAATGTCAAAATCTTCAACAACCTACAGCCGTTTTACAAATTATTATAAATGGCATATGCTTATGTACCAGGACATGAAAGAAGTAAAAAAGAGGAGTGCTTTAAAAGCTTCAGCTAATGCAGCCAAACCTTGAAAACTCCATCCACATTTCGATCACCCACAACGAAAGAACATCCTGTATTTTTGCAGCCAAGCAGTATCTCTAACATCTTGCCATAATCACCACCATAATATTTGGCCTGCAAACCATTCGGTGACTCGTAAGAATCAACTCTCCAGATATTTTCAAGGCTTCCAATTTCCTCAAAACCGTCTCTATGGTGTGGATGAATCATTTTAAACCAATACATATTCTGTAAATCAGTAAATTGATCACTTCCCTTTCCCTTCGAATTTTCTCCTTATCATCCTTTAATTATTTCATTTGTTTTACAAGTTCACAGATCTTATAGGTATTCTTGCCACTTTTGTATTACATCAAGTTAATAATTTCTGTATAGGTATTCTTGCCACTTTTACAAAAAAGGTAAGATATGAAATTAAGACACAAGATAAGAACCAATAACATTAGTATTTAGATTTTTTAGATTGATAATAAGACTTAAGTTCAGTAAGATTGTTTTTCACTTGTTACATTATTTTTTTTCCTTTTACAATATTTTCTTCTGCATTTCCAGGTTCTAAACATAATGCTAAAGTACATAAACCAAAAAAAATCATATACACCATGATTTGGGATAAAATAGAAAGTCATCAACTTTCTGAAATTGCTCAACACGATCTTTAATTTGAGATACTGTCAATGGAGGTTTGTCAAAACATGGATACCCATCACCAAAAAATGCTGCATAAAACATTTTCGCATTACTGAAATCTGAAATATATAAATATGATATATCAACAAAAACATTACAGGTTATAACCATTATACTAATGAGGAGGTTTTATTCTATAGAGTAACTACATAGGAATTAAAAGGGAAAATCAATTCAGACGTCATTTATTGTGCATGAAAGTTGAAAAGAATAGAATTGTGTAATTGCAAGGGACTGTACAACTCAACAATAGCCGTAACAAGAGTGCATATAAGTTTGCCTATCAATAATAACACGAGATCATAAATTTTAAGGAACAACCACGTACCTAGTAGCTACCATCGTGCAAGGGATTAAATGAACCAGACCAGATAGAATTATCTCTCTTTCTACATTTGATGCATGCGTCTCTGCAAAACATTTCCAAACATTTATCATTGGTTTAAAGCCCGCCTATAAGCTGTTCTAATTCTTGATCTTCATGGAAGTTTATTTCACATTCATCAGGAACTTCAGTCAACTCTGAAACAAATGTAGATGGAACTTTGCAAGCATTTCCAATTGCCTGAAATCATATCAATCAATTATGACATCCAATCAGATCTTGAACTAAGCAAGATCTGAAGTACCATAAAATGATTTAAATCAACCAATCTATTAGACCTGCAGAAGTTGTTTAATCTCACGATCAACCACAAATGCATCTACAAAAAGCTAAGGCGGCGTTTGGTAATGTAGTAGTACTATGTTTTCTTAAGGGGCATGTGCTGGCCAAAGAACCGGTAGATCCCACACCTAGAACAGGAGAACCTATTCACCAATGAAAAGAAGCACTATTAATGGATGGTAGATATATCCAAACATGACTGTTGATGTACCTGTGTTTTCAATTGGGGGGAGGGGGTACGAAACTGAAATTACCAGCATTCTTATAAAGAGCTTCAATTTCAAGACTTGGTCATGATTAAAACAAAGTAAAGCTTCTTTTTTTTCTTCTTTTTTTTCAACTTTTCTGAAATTTAATAAGGGTCTAGTACTTGTTTGTATAACAGAGGATTCTACTAGGTCCAATTCCAAGAGTTGGCTGAAGTACAACAATTGCAAAAAGTTATACAGTTCTCTGTTTTCCCAACACTTGAAACCACTACATTATGTATAAACTGCTCAAGATCGCTGTAAATTGAAAAAACAGATATAGATCAACAAACGAGGCGTTGCTCCTATGCCTGGGTCAATTCTAAATTAGGACAAGAGGAGAACCTACAGAACATGAAGAGTTTTAGATTAAGCAAGCTCAAACTAGATATTCATGCAACTTTTCCACAAGAATAAAGGATACAATATTTGATGATGAAGAGATACCTATGAGGTGCCTTTTGAAGGTGGAGACTAAGTACAACAGTTTTTGCACAACTAGATTGCTCAAATTAACAAAGGTTTAAGGAATTTCAAACAGAGGTAGAAGCAATTGGAAAGCTTAGGCACCCTAACATTGTAACTCTTAAGAGCCTATTATTGGTCCATGGATGAAAAGCTGCTCATATATGAGTGCATATCAAATGGTAACCTAGCCACTGCAATTCATGGTGAGTTTTGCTGAATCCTCTTTCACAAAAGACAATGTATTGTTTCTTTTTATTATTATTTTTACACCACTCTCATGGTCTATTCGGTTGAAAATAATGAAAGGAATTGCAAAAGGCTTGGTTTATCTGCACGAATACAGGCCCAAAAAATATGTCCATGGAGACTTAAAGCCGTCTAATAAATTGCTTGGATAGAGCCTGGACGCCCTCATCTCAGATTTTGGACTAGGACGCCTTGCTAATATAGCTGGAGGAACCCCAACCCTGGAATCCAACTCAGAAGATGTAAAAATAAACTCAGCTTCAAATTTGGGATCTTGCTATCAAGCTCCTGAGGCCTTAAAAGTGGTGAAGCCATCTCAGAAATGGGATGTTTACTCATATGGTATGGGGTCATTCTACTAGAAATGATTACTAGACGACCGCCAATAATCCAAGTGGGTACCTCGGAAATGGATCTTGTTCATTGGATTCAGCTATGCATTGAAGAAAAGACTCCATTTTTAGAATTTTTAGACCCATATTTAGCTCAAGATGCTGCTGATAGAGAAGAAGAGATGATTGCAGTTCTAAAAATTGCAATGGCATGCATTCAAAGCAGCCCTGAGAGGAGACCAGCGATGAGGCATACGTCTGATGCTTTGGAAAGACTGGCTGTTTATACTGAGTTATAACCCCAATCCATGGGAATAAAATTATGTTTATCAATTAAGCTTGAAATTGCATTTGGAATGTCCAGTGGTCTCAACAAGATGGATTATTTGGCAATGGGGTCAATTGGTCACATAATTGGATAAATGGATGAGTAAATAATGGACATTATAGTGAAAGGGCCAAGTGATTGTAGAATAGGGCAAAGTGAAGTTAGGTCTCAGGTCTGATCAGGATCCTGAGGTGGTTTTTACTTTTTAAAGTTGTTTTCCTTGGTTTCTTTGTCAATTGTTTTTCCTTGTTTTTCCTTGTTTTTTTGTGTTCCTTTATTGTACTTTACTACACTTCTAGTACATAGATAGTAGTTGGAAAATAAAGATAAAACTGTAAAACACATTAAAAAATCATAGGCATGAATAGTGGTAAATGCATGTGCATACAAAATGGGGCAGAATAAATAAACCACATCCTAATGTTTTTTATAAAGTGGTGTATATTTGGGTAACTGATATTTCCGCGTGATTCTTCTTACATGAGAATAGTATGTAGATTCCACATTTATGTGAGAGATTCATGTGAAACTATTAATGTGAAAATATAATTTCTACATTTGTCTTAACAGTGAGGTTAGTTACTTTTAGATAATTAATAAGTACATTGTTGATGTGAAAGAATGATTGCAACCACTAAAGACTGTTAATTTAGAAAATGCACTTATTCTACCTGTCATACGTGCTCGAACTGGATTCATTGGTTTCTGTGATGTTCATGCACTTCCTTTTTTCCTTTGGGAAGTTCATTCTCAATCATATAATACTATTACAGATCTCATATGATTCAGTTTGATATGTTTTTATATCTGAAGGACATTCCCTCCTAGTCACCTGGGCTTCTTGTCATGGCTCTTTTCATGGTTATTTCTGTGTTTTTATCACTTTTTATACTTAATACTCCACTATTTTGCTTTTTAAGCAATGTTTATGTGTGTGACTAAATATGTAATGGTTTAAATGTTATTTTTTTTGTTATTATTTGTTTTGGTTTGGTTTGGGTTGGGTTGGTGGGGGCTAAAGCAAGAAAATACCCCATAAAGTTAAAACACATACATGCACAACCCAACACAGAGTAATCATACTGGTACTTGTACGGAACCATGTATGTTGGGCTGTCATATGCTGAGTTATGGGAGTATTAATAGTGCAATAAATCAATGGGACCCTAGCCTATATATGTGAAGAATCTTACCTCTTCCTTCCAGGGATTGATTGGCAATCAATCTGTCTGTTATTTGACTATTTTGGAGTTTTTTCTTGTAATTCAATGCAGCAATTCATTAGGCCTTGTACATAATTTTCTACTATAAGGTCATAAAGTGAACCGCCAATCATGCCTAAATGGCTAAATTAACCAATACTGGGGTGGAGAGTCAATGCAGTAAAGGTTTGCAAAAGAGGAGAGAGTTCACATTGTAAGAAATTGATTTTGCAATGTGTATGAGATACGTACATCCCACTCGATGCCAAAGTTCCCTAGAGCAATTGTTTTCATCAGTCCTTTTTCTTTGGGTCAAGTGATTTCATCTGATATAATTGAGATAGATTCACTTTTCCTTCTCAGAGGAGATCATAACAATAGGCATAAACATTTCTTCACTTCATTTTAGCGGACATGTTAAATGTTAAACAATTCCATAATGTAGAAACATGCCAACATCATGGAGTCAAATGAGTTATATATATATTTTTTTCATTTTTTATTCCCTTTTCTGAATTTTGTAGCATAAATCACACATATACTTGATAATGGAAATAAAGAGTTGGGGAGCATTCTAAGCAAATGCTGCAGAAGAAGGCACTATAACTTCATTCTTCCGAACGATCCTCAGACGCTTTATGCAATCTATGAATTCCCTGTCCAGAATCATCAATTCAAAATACAAAATCAATATGCTAGTTAAAACTTACAAGTGAAACTCGCATGGTTAACGAAATCAGAAATTACTTCCAAGGGATGTCACCCACAGTCCTCCATCGCTCATCGCTGTCTTTATAAAACAAGCAGAATTCAGATGCAACCTGGAAAAGCCTTAATCCTGACTGAGACTGTCTCCCTAAACAACAAAATCTCGGGACATTAATGCTAAAAATTATTACACAAGCTGGTAATTAAGGCTTTTAGTGCATCATGCATACCAAACATTTCTTCCAGTTGAACCGCAAGACTCGAGTAATCTGCATGATCAAAGACACATATTTTTCGACCAACAATTACACCATCCATGTTAACCTTAACATAAGCACACCGCTCTTTGCTTTGGACTCCCTCTGTTTCTTCAGCAGAATCATAGGTACTAGTTCTTGTGTATTCATAATTTGAACTTCTCAGCTGTGGGTGCAATTGTTGCCAGTCTATCAGGTCACCATAATCGTCTGCGCTAACAAAAATTAAAATGTGAAGTGAATTTAATCAATCCATACTATTTTAACAGATCCAACATGTCTTCCTAGGGTTCCGTATATGTTATTGCATTGCATTACATTAGTTACTTTAAACATAAATACTGAACGTTTCAGTTTAGGCTCAAAAGTGAAAAGGGGGAAAAAAGAAAATTCAATTTTTCATTGTTTATAGTCCAAAAAAAAACATGGGTTTTCGAAGACAATCTAAGAACAAACATGTTTCTTTTGTACTCTCTTGAAAACACATTAAATTCAAACATGTTATTGTTCTTAATTGTTTTGAAAAGCAAAAACAAGCACATTAAATTTAGAACGAAGGGCGTACCATGTCCAGATGGATGATAAGCCTGAGGCTGCAATGTTCTAAGACTAAGACCCAAGTCAATCATGCTACCATCCTCTTTGTCTGGATAATATACTGAAGGGAGACTTGCTTGGTTTACAAAATAGCCTGATGTGTTCGAATCCATTTGAGTAATCAAAATAAGTAACAAATATGTCTGTAAATTAGAGTGTGACTAAATGAAAACATCTATACATATTTATACATAAATAAAAGTGACAAGAAATAATGCAACCTGCTTTGCTATGAGAGATATGCAAGTAAAAGTGGGAAACATTGAAAACTGTAGAACTTTTTACCCCCATTATCAATCATTGAGAGTAGCTAGTGGTTAATGCATTCTGACATAATAAACATGCAAGAACTCCAGGAGGTGGGAAAAAGAACAGAAGAACAAGGGATGGGCAGAAATGATCCTAACTAAAGTAATTTTGGATTTTGCTCCCCGACATTGCTACAAGATCTTTATATTCAACTTCTCTATTCTGACAGAGATCAAAGGCAAGCAAACAAAGCTAACATGATGAGTTTTAAACTGTTTGGACTAACATATATATGTACAACTATGTAATTATTAACCATCAATACAACTACGTCGCTATAGATCATATAGCTACAGTTTTTACCGTTGCTATACATCTACAACGACACTTTTGTTGTGAAAATAACAAAAAGTATTGTGGATTTAACAATTTCCTTTATTTTATGTCATCACATGGAAACTAATAATTTACTATTTTAGAAGTAAACATGAAATACTTCTAATATATATTTAATTGTAAATTTGGTAAATACGATTTTTTTGGGGATATGTTATTATTTACTTTTTGTTCTAAACCGGGGAAGTATCATCCCCGAAAATGATTGTATTTTGGACTGGGGTAATAAAGTTTGGGCTGGAGTAATAAAATTGTAATTCTGAAAAACCCAATTGTACCCAACCCAACCCAAATCAAGATACCCAAAACGAGAAGATAGGTTGTTGACATATATATATATATATATATATAAATATATAATAAGATATGATTATGGACAACTTTCAGACGGAAATTATTGAATCAGATCTGGAGATGGACATAAATTTTCAGACGGAAAACAGGGATTACTCTCTCGGGAAGCGCCACCGCCAGGACAACTTTCAGACGGAAATTGTTGAATCAGATCTGGAGATGGACATAAATTTTCAGACGGAAAACAGGGATTACTCCCTCGGGAAGCGCCACCGCGAGGATGAGAAGGAGGTCTCCGATGAGAAGGAGGTCTCCGATGAGGTGTTGTCCGATGCCCCGGAGCTCTTTGACAAGAGACCTATAGCGGATCCAAATCGCGGAGATATGCTGATGGAGGTGTTTCGGGTGGAGTTCCTCAGGGGAGGCGACCTGTCTGGTAAAATCTTGATCCATGATAATTCAAATACTTATAAATACATCTATAGGAGTGATCACTCCCTATATATTAAGGATGGAGGTGATCTGCTGTTGACCGGCCTCAATCGTGCTGCTATTTCGATCGATAACACTATCGCTGTCTTTTGGGATCTGAATCTCACCAACCCCTCTGAACACCAACCCAAACGCATCACAAACTGCAAGGACTGCTTTGACGCTGATGACTACTTTTTCCCAATAAATTCCCAGGCAGAGTGTTTTAACTATTTCTTTCAGCCAGAATTATTTGACATTCCCTTATATGAGGAACTTGAGGACGAGGATGGACAAGTGTGTGCAACAGTGACGTACGCCTTCTTCAATGAAGCCATGCAAGCCGATGTAGAGGTTAGCCTGATAGGTGAAAAGATAAAAGGCGTTTATGGATCGATCACCGCTAAAAATGATGTGATGACTGATCCTCATTGTGAGAGTTTTCTCTTCCTCAAGGACTCGAGTGAAAGCGTAGAAGTAGTAGATGGGCAGCCAATTCCATTGTGCAGGTCCGTAGTAGCCGTTCCAGTCAAGTCCAACCTCACAGTTTGTGCATATCTGAAAAGCAAGGACACGGACAAGGAGTTTAAAGAAGATGTATCCTTTGGTGTTGAACTCCGTGGTAAATCGGAAAAACTAATAAACAGCATACAAGTGAGGGTCACTTGGAAACGCTTTTGGTATGAGTGTATATATGTTTGTATTGTAAATTTGTGACTTTTAAATATTTGAACTTTTATAGATTCATTTCTGTTAAAAATCTCCTTTTGTTTTAATTTGAACCAGGGATGTATGGTGATATGCAGTAATCCTGCTGCCGTACTAGTGCAGAAGATCTCAAATTGGAGGCTCCTTGGAATTCGATTTGCTATTTAATGTATTTCCTTTATTTTAAATTAGGATTGTATTTGTGGATTGTGGGTGGGAGTTGTTTGAAACTTTGATTTCTGTCATGGATGTGTTTGTTTGAAACTTTGTGGATTGTATTTGTACTATGTGGAAGTTGTTTGGATTTCATTTTGGTTGGATATTTGGATTCACCTGTTTGAAACCGCTGCCATCCTCCCCTATGCGTCTGAGGATTGATGTGGCTGAAGTGTTGTCCTGCCTGTTGCGCATCCTATTTGGGTCTGATCTATCTATTTTTAGCTAGTTTAATTTACATGTCAACATTTTTGATATAATTTGAAATGTCTTTGTGGCCATCTCATGCGTAGTCTGTTTTCATTTTTTATAGGCCTATAATCTTACATATCGACTAATTATCTCTATTTGCAGAGATTGCTGAAAAAGAGAAATAGGCTGTACTGCCCATGCTTGAGGTATGTTTGTCTACTGAGTGTCAAACTAGGTTCTTTTAGAAGCAATTTCTTTGAATTAATACTAAATTTACAACTCTTTTGTCCCAAACTAGTTGGAGTGCAGGCTACCATCATGTGCTTGATAATGTGTACTAAAAGTAAAAAGTTACGATGCTTTTTCGAATTTGTAGTATATTGTAGTTCTACTATTATGCATATACTGTTATAATTATGTGTGTGTGTGTGAGAGAGAGAGTGAGGAGATTCCAGAGATGTCGGAGATTCAAGTAGAATTTAGTAAGCAAATGATACCTTTATCGTTGAGAGTTTGGATAAGCTAAATTTTTGTAATTTGGTGATTTTATGACAAAGGGAGTCTTGCATCCTTACTCCAAGTCTTGAGTCTCTCCTTTTTGGAAACCCAAACAGGAAAACACACTAGTATAAAACTTACCTATAGAATCTACCCTTCTTTGAATCAATATGTTATTGGTCAAAACCTTGATTTAAGAATGCAGCTCATGAGCTCAACAATTAGAAACTGTGATTTGAAGATTGTCCAAAGAATACATTGAAGAAGGTTAAAGTTTGACTCAAAGAGTGAACAATAAGTTTACTTGTTTAAAATGAATTATATATATAGAGAGAGAAAAAAAAAAGAATGAGTGAGAGTTGACATTAATATCTTGAAAGCTTTGTGTTCTAATGTTCTTTTTGCCCTAATTGCAATTACTGAACTTATACTTATTTAGTTATTCTAGGAATTTATGCCATAACTTATTGGGGTCAAGTATCGTACTTTCTTTGACAATGTAGTGGTGCAATTATTTTATTTTTCAATATTATTATCATCATCATCATAATCTCACCTTTTGTATATTTTGATATATAATGTTAACATATATAGTAGACAAACTTCTTTTTATGCTAATGCTTGGTTGATTCCTAGGGGAAATCCATCGACGGGTATTTACAAAGTCAGTTTAGTTGTTATTTGGAGACATTTGGTCTCTCCCATTTGAATTAAATTCCGATTGATTTACCTGCCAAAAATTTACCCTGTATTTGTCTTTGAAGTAATTCAGTGAGTTTCTCTTCCAATTCACAAGGTTTTCTTTCAAATAGTCCTTAATTATCTGGACAAGTTGATGTTTATCGTTACTTAAAAAGCGTCAATTTTCACAATTTTGTGTTGTTGGTTATAGTTTTTGTCATTTTGGTATTGTTTCGTGAGTAGATTATATCTCTTAGTATAAAGCCTTTGGTTATTTTGATGCAATTGGGTTACACTTTTGGGTAAAAATAAATAATTTAGTTACTCTTGTGTATACAGAAATGATATGGATAAACATAATAACTGGCTGACCCTAGTAAATATTCCATCATCTTTCCTTCTCTCATAACTACTTCCTTTTTTCTTTTCTTCTCCGGTGATCACATCTTTTACAACTGCTTCATCAGAGTAACTTGATTTCTATTAGTTAAAGTTAATAGTTCGGGTATGTCGTTGAGGTACTGACCACTGTTGTTTCAATTGGGCTGGAGTAATAAAGGAAAACACTATTGTAGACTTGTAGTCAAAACAGCCCAACCCAAATCAAGATAGGGTGAAATTGTTTGCACAAACTACTCTTTTCTTAATATATTTGGTGTCGTGTTTTCTCTCTCTGTCGGACAATTGTGGTACTGAATACTGTTGTGGCTACATCCAAGCTTTTTTCGCTTCCTCCACGCCTCATTTTATAGGGAACCTCAAAGTGGCTCTATTCCATCCATATCCTAATTTCATTCATTTAGTCTCTTTGGTGTTATTGACATAACAGATGTCGTTTCTAATCTCTATCTATTTCTTTTCGATTCAACCCCTCACGATGCATAAAGGTCCTAACGTCTACTCTTAGGATTCAACAGTTACTGTCATGCACTCGATCAATGGAGGTGACAACAACAAATTCGTTGTTTCTCTTGATAAATTTTTTATACAAACCTTGAGGTTTGAATTTTTGGCATGTATCTAATGTTTTGAGTACACCATAAGAATAAGAATAATATTCATCCAGCCATTCCCGTGGTTTAGATATAAAATGTGGTCATTAGGACCGAGCAAAAAATGGTTATAACCGAATTATCGAACCGAGTTGAAATAATTTAATCCAATTTTTTTTGACAATTTGGTTATTTTTAATATTTTTGTTATATCTAAAATATTTTACGATTTTCGGTTCGTTTGTACGTGTTTCACTTTTGGGTTATTCGGTTAAACCGAATAACCGAACAAAGTCTTGCGAAGTTGCACAACACTTGAAATAATAATAATCGAATAATAACAAAGTCCCACCATATCAAAATCCTTTGCGCAAAACGGACACAGAATCTCCGGCCTCGACTCTTCATCGCGTTCCATTTCCTCCCCGCCATTAAAAGGATCTACAAATACACAAAGTAAAACTCTAAATTTCCATTTGGTTCCCATTAAAACAATAAATTTTAAAAAATTCAATTCTTTCTGAAATCGATTTCACTACATCCAACATCGAAACCCTAAATTCCTAAGAAATCATAAACTTCCAATCATTCTTTCCAAAAATAATATCGAGACTAACCCGATCGAAATTGATATCGTCCGGATAAAGTAGAAAGACGAGCCCAAGAATTTGAGTCCATAATAATAGTACTAAGAAGGAAAGGGATTTCTGTTTGTTTTTTTATTATGATAATTTATTTCTTCAATTAGCCTGCATATATGGTAAAGATTCCTCTTTTATACTGTCATTACATACCCATAGTAAAATAGATTGAATATATAGCCCTAAAAAGATTGAAGAATAAAAAGGGTGTGCAGAGAGTTCAAAGAAATGGGAGGAGAGAGAAAGAGGAGAGGGGAGACTCTCTTTCTAGTCTCTACCAAGCTCTCATGGTAGGCATGCATTTGTAATTAACTACGGAAATAACCCCAACTACCCGATTGAAATTTTCTCAAAAAATGTGTGAAGCTTTGTCGAGAAAAGAAGAAATTACTTTCGGTTATTAGTTATTCAGTTATCATAGATTTTAGTTAATTGTTCGGATACCCACAACAGTGTAATTTCGATTTTCGATTATAATCGAAAATCTTGTTCGGTTCGGTTCGGATAATAACCGAATGCTCACTTCAGTGCTCATGTAGCTCATCACCCCAAAAAATATATATGAATTGTTTTCAACCCTAGAAGTTGTTGATAAAGATTTTTCATTTACATAAATTAAAAATGGGAACAGTAAGGATAGATATTGGGAATTGTTATTTTTATAAGGTATTTTGCACAAGTAGAGGTGCTCATCGGTAAAAAATCGAACCGGTACCGGAAAAACCGAACCGGTACCGAACCGCAATAACCGCAAAAACAAGAACCGAAACCGGTACCGAATTACCGGTTCGGTACAAAAGTGGTACCGGTTTTTTCGGTTTGATTTTCGGTTATACCGCATGCATGGTAATATTTATAATTATTAATAAATAATAATAATTAAATAATTTTTTTAATATATTAACAAAATCACACATGTATTTTATTTTGCCACATGTATAAATAATAATAATTAAATAATTTTTATATAATATATTAACAAAATCACACATGTATTGAACGTTATGTATTCTTCTATTTTATAAATAATTTTTTTTAATATATTAAGCAAAAGCCAATTTTAAACAGGCTAGTGAACTAGCGATTAGAGACTTTCGGTTACTGTTAGTACAATTTTAAAGGAAGTCTAATATTACAATTTTAGATTTGATTTCCTTTTCCTTGATGCAGTTTTCCAAGTTCTAAATGGAAATGCAGTTTTCCTTTTCCTTTTCCTTTTCCTTGATGCAGTTTATAATTTCTAAATGGAAATGCAGTTTTCCAAGTTTTCCAATTTTAGTATAGGAATGCAGTTTTCATCCTGCTGTGAGCTGTCGACTACATACAACTTGTAAGCTATATGTGGGTTAAAGAATCTGGTGCACAAACAGCCAATAATTCTAAGTTACTATTATTTATGTTAATAATTAGAGACTTTTGGTTACTGTGCTAATAATTCAAGCTACTGTGCTAGTATTTATGTTGTGAGCAATATTACAAAATTAGAGATTTTCGGTTTTTTTTTTTGGTTTTACCGAATTCGAAATTTCTATCTCCGCTACCTGTACCGAAAAGTATAAAAAAATTGAAAAAATCGAAACCGAAAAAAATCAGTACTGTCAGTACCGGTTTCAACCGGTTCGATAAAAAAATCGAAAAACTGAATTTTTTGAGCACCCCTACGCACAAGTGTGTGCTTTGTTTATTATTAATTCGAGGAATCTTGTGAAATTTTTATTTTACTAGTGAAATATTTGTTCTCTAAGGGCCTGTTTGAGAATGACTTATTTTAAAATGACTTACAAGTTTAAATATAAATTGACTTATAAGTTGTTTTAAATAGTGACTTATAACTTATAAGTAAAAGCGTTCGAGAGACAGAGATTAAGTAAAAGCGTTCGACATTGCACAAAAATAACGCCAACTGTATACTAAAAAAATATAATCAAAATCATAACATCCCAAAATTTGACATATACTCGAGAAAATTTATCATATAAAAATCATAATATGAAACTAAGAATTCAAATAATAATTTTTGTTGTTAAACAACATAAACTAAATTATCGACATACTCAATCACTCTAATTAGAATAGCTTCATTAATAATTTAATTTAAATTTTTTAATATTTTTATCTCTAATCCAAAAATATGTGTTAATTAAACTAAATTAGTTTTTTTATAAGTTACCAACAATTTAAATGAGTCTTAATTACAAATAAAATTATAATGAAAATGTATTGTGTTAAAAAAGGATAATTAAACATTTATATTATTTTGGAATTAACATTTGATAACATATAAGGATGGATATATAATTTTATCTATTTAATCAATCCTAAAAACTTACAAGATACTAACTGTTACTTAAAAAATTATAGAAAATGTGAATATTATTATAATTAGGGGGAGTGACTATATATATTTTTTTAAAAACAAACCACGAGGTTAGCTTTTTTTGTGTGCGCTAATAAAGACCGAGTACTAATGTAGCTCATCACCAGAACAATAAGGATAGATATTAGAAATGGTTATTTTTACAAGTAAAAATTACTCCCTCTGTTTTTTAATATATGTCGTTTTAAAGTTGTGTACAAGTATTAAGGTAACGATTATAAATCATTAAATATACTATCAATTGTCTATATTGTCATTGTATTGAAAAAAGAGAGTGTTATTTATAGGACAAAAAATAATGAGAGAACCAAAGTTATATTTATTACTTGGGGTAATATTGGAAACTAAGCAATTAATGTGAGACCCCGAATTTTATGAAATAAAAGTATTCAATTTTTCTATTTTAGTAAATGGTTAAATTGATAAAATATTAAAGTTAAGGGTGATATGTGAAATTTTTTCAAAGTAAACAAGTTGTCATAAAATACCTGGTCACTATTCACTCTAGTATTATTCACTCGGGTATTTGGGGCACTTTTTATGTCGGAGTTACTATTCACAAGTTACTATTCATGGGTTACTATTCACCCTAATTACTATTCACTCTTGTGAGACCCCAGATTTTATGAATAACTATTTAATTTTTTCGAAATAATTTTTTTATATTATGGTGTGAATTTGAGATAATATTATAGTTGTGGGTAGTATTTATAAATTTTGTAAAGTATGCAAGTTGTTATATTATATTCGATTGGTCAGGGAATATTCTTTGTATCGGATAATATTCGTACAACGGTATAATCATTGATGGACCCCACAACAGAATTATTGTCGGATTGAGAAAACGACAAAAATATTTTATTAAAAATAACGGCGGAAGTTTTACCGTTGATACTGTTGAACTACTCGGTAGTAAAAGTACAGTAATATGCGTTGTTGCATAGTAGCACACGGTTTTGATTATTGATATTTATGTGAGAAGTCGCTCAGTTTGATTAAATTATTGTCGATTATTAATATGAATTATTATAGCGATGATGATGTTTTATTTTATTCGTATTATTAACATAATAAAACAGAAACATCTTTTTATATAAAACCGAATACTTTATTAAAGTTATTCTATAAATAGAATATATTATATTTTATTACGCATAGTGTTTTGCATAGTATTTTGCATAGTGTTGCATAGTGTTTGCATAGTAAAAATCTTTTTTATATAAATAGAATATATTATATTTTATTTAAAAGATTTTTTTTAAATATGGACCGTCAGATTAATGTAAATCAATCTGAACCGTTCATGAGTTAGTTACTATGCATTCCATTTTTCTATAAATAGAAACTCATTCCTTCATTATTTTCTTACGAATTCACTGAACTCTAGAGAGAGAAGCTATAGAGAGAAACTATAGAGAGATAGAAGAAAAGTTTTCTGCTACTTCACTACTCTTATATCCAGTTCTTTTACGATAAGAGATATTATTCTTTTATATTCATGAAGAGAACTTCTGTTATTTCATTCTTTATTATTTTGTTGGAATAACTTGTAAAAGTGGCATACCTTATCCATGACCTGTATACGCGGCATACCCTATACTTAGCGAAATTCTTATGTTATTCCATTCTTATTTATTCTGTTGGAATAACTTGTATACGCGAAATACCCTATACTTAGTGACATTCTTTTATTATTCCGTCTTTATTATTCTGTCGGAATATCCTGTCTGTGCTATACGCCGAACCTGATTCTATTTTATTATTTCGTATTTACTATTCTGTCAGAATATCATGTCTGTGCTATACGCCGGACCTGGTTCCATTTTACTATTCCGTATTTATATTTCTGTCGGAATATCATGTCTGTGCTATACGCCGGACCTGGTTCCATTATTTATTATTTCGCATTTATTATTCTGTTGGAACATCCTGTCGGTGTGAATTTCACCTGACCTAATTCCGTTATTATTATTCTGTTGGAATAACCTGTCTGTGCGGTCTCTATCGCATGCATGGTGATATCATTTGTTATTCCATTCGATATTATACTCAGTTGATTAAAATTTTGATTTCTATACTCCATGAAATTAGTGGAATATCCTTGATATTTGCGCTTCATCCAGTATTTTTCATGGAAATATTCTTTTGAGCATTCTTGAATTTTACTCTACAAAACAATATCATGTTGACAATTTGGACGTTATTAGTTCCTGAATAACTTAATTCTTGAACTTGTTTTATTAAATTCTTATATCATTGTCATCATACTCATGTTTATATTTATTGAAAGTCATCTATGGCCTGTAGAGCATGAATGAACTTGGTATGATTATGACCATGGATAATTCGGTGTAATCATGACCGTAATGTTATAAATGATGTGAAAATTAAAAGTCCTCATTGGCCCGTAGTGCATTGATGGATAGTTTTTGGTATGATTATGACCAGGGATTATTCGGTATAGTCATGACCATTGATGATTTAATGAACATCCTTGGCCCGTAGTGCAAGGATGATTCGATGATGTGATTTATTTATTAAGCTGAGTCTTAGCGATAAAAGTGATGAAAAGCCTTTTAAATCATAAAAGTTAGTAGATTTTATTCTCTACTTGACTCTTTTAATGAATTGCTTGTTCCGCTGCAGTTAAACTTGATGTCTATTGTATTTTATCAATTTAACACTGTTGAAGGCTATCGATAATTTATTCTGCATTATCTTTATGACGCCCCCAAAACAGGTATACATCACCCATTCTGAGTTGTCAATAACATGGTACAGAAACAACTACATCTTTATTAATACAACTCATAAACTGTGAGTTTAAATACAAATATTGTCATCTAGATAATATGCATACCCAACTAAATTCTCATCACAATTATTGATACATTATTATATAAAAATCGTGAGGACTTCTAAATAACTTCTAGCATCATCATTCCATATCCCGACTAGTACTCGCTACATTCTCGTCTCCTGAGAAGAAAAATGGAACAACAAGGAAAAGGGTGAGCTCAACTAGCCCAGTAAAGAATATTATGACTAAGAAAATATACAACAAATTATAGTTAGTCTTCAACAGTGAAAAAAATCCGAGAGAATACATTAAACAACAAGTTTTAGATCAATATTCGCAGCGAAAAATATTAATTCATAGAAGAGTTGCGTAGATAATGAAATCTACTATTATCTATGAATTCAACAGTCCATCAACAGTATTTTTATCCCTGTAACATCTATCAATGCACATCTTGAATCATATATTCATCCTTGCACTACAGACCAAGGATATTCATCAATTGGTCATGTTCATCTCAACACATGTTCATCTTTCCACTACGGGCCAAAGATATTCATCATAAAATCATTAATCTTTGCACTACAGGCCAAAGATATTCAATTATATCATCATTTAGGACTGAGGATGATGAAAAATATTTTAAAGGAAACGAATCCAGTGAAACAAAAGAATAAATATTTAGGATTCGTATTTTAGCTATTTCATGTCTAAAAATACCTCATAAATAATCATAGTGGTGTAAAATTCAAGAATGATCAAAACATAGATACAATCAAAGCTTTTAATGGATTGCTTGTTCCGCTGCAGTTAAACTTGATGTCTATTATATTTTATCAGTTTAACATTGTTGAAAACTAATGATAATTTATTCGGCATTATCTTAGTCATAATATTTTTACTGGACTAGTTGAGCTCACCCTTTCTTTCACTGTTATCTTCAGAAAATGAGAATGTAGCTAGGACTAGTCGGGAAATGGAGTGACGGTCCAGATAGTAGCATTAGTAGTCCTCACTATTCTATTAAATAGTGTGATAATAAATATAATGAGGACTGAATTTGAGTTTGTATACTGTCTATGAGGACTCAATTGAGAGTGGATATTGTCTAGATGACAATATTTGTATTTAAACTCATAGCATATGTTTTGTCGTATTTTACACGATTACTTTATTATTAAGTTGTATTTGAATTTTGTACCATGTATTTGGCGACTCAAGATGAGTGATGTATACCTATTTTGGGGGCGTCACATAAAATATCGACAATAATTGAATCAAATAACATGAGATACTATGCAACAATTATTGTAGCAATAATTGAGCAAAACTGTGTGACTTCTCACGTAAGCATCAATAATCAATACCGTGTGATACTATGTAACCACGCATATTACTGTACTTTTACTACCGAGTAGTTCAACAGTTTTAATGATAAAACTTCCGTCGTTATTTTCATAAAAATATTTTTGTCATTTTCTCAATCCGACAATAATTCCGTTATGGGGTCCCCCAATGATTGTGCCGTCGTACGATATTTCCCGATAAAAATAATATTCTCTGACCAATTGAATATTATATAATAACTTGCGTACTTTGCAAAATTTATAAATATTACCCACAACTATTGTGAGACCCCAGATTTTATGAATAAAGATTTAATTTTTCTCGAAAGATTTTGTTAATATTATGGTGTGGATTTGATATAATGTTATAGTTATGGGTAATATTTATAAATTTTGCAAAGTATACAAGTTGTTATATTATATTCGATTGGTCGGGAAATATTCTTTGTGTCGGGGAATATTCGTACGACGACACAATCATTGGTGGACCCCACAACGGAATTATTGTCGGATTGAGAAAATGACAAAAATATTTTATTGAAAATAACGGCGGAAGTTTTACTGTTGAACTACTCGGTAGTAAAAGTACAGAAGAAACCTTTAATCACCAACCAGGATAATGTGGTGTCAGGCGAAGAAGGAATTAGAGATATCCATGTGGTGAGTGAAGAATTGATAGTTGCACCCGAGATAGTCACAGAGGTAGCAGCGAAGAGTGAGGAAGAAGAGGTACCTGAGGAGAATTTATTAAAAGAATTTTATGATCGAAATTTAGAATTGCAAAATCGTATTCATCAGTTAGAAGAGCAGGCTGAAGAACGGCAGGCTGTCGTGGAGCAAAAGGATGCAATAATTCAAGCTTGTGTTAACCGATATGTGATGCTTGAACAAGAACACTCTTTGGCAGAGTATAAAATTATAAAGCTGAAATCTGAGCTAAAAGAAGAAAGAACTGAACGAGTGAGAATGAATGATGCATGGAAAAAAGCCGCACAACGTGTTGATATTGTGGAAAGAGATGTCCGGTCTAAGAAGGCTAAAATAGATGATATGTATTTCTCTTTTTGGACAGCAAATAAGAGAACCCAACATCGAGTTTTGAGTTACCCTGTACATTGCGGTCAACCCCAATTCGATATGGATCGAAGATTAATGATTCAGATCATGAAACAGGAGTACGATGAAGCAGTTGAGGGTAAAATATTCCCTATAGAAAAGTCAATTTCAACGATAGTGATGACACAAAATGTTGCCCCAGACAAGTTAAAGCCGGGTAGTTCAAGGGAGAGCGATTGTAATGACTTCCCAACAAGTGAGGAACCCAAATGAAGTTATCACAGGTTAGTTAATCATAAATTTTTACGAAGTTTATACCTTACTAGATACCTGTTCTACCTATTCTTTTATATCTCTTGCTTGAGCTCAACGTTTGAACTTGACTACGGAGAAATTAGACTTTGACTTATTTGTGGAGACTCCATTAGGATAAACTTTCGTTACATCCACTACTTATAAATTTTGTTTGATCCAAGTTGGCACCATCACATTACCTATTGATCTTATCTCTTTAAAGATTCTTGCTTTTGATGTGATTTTAAGGTTAATTACTCATCATGCCAAAATTAATTGCTTTCGTAAGGTTGTTAGTTTTCATATTCCTAAGCAACCTGATATTCGAATTAAAGCAATCAAACCATTGAAGTCAAACATTTTCATATCAAGCCATGAATTCATTCGTTTATTGAAAAATGGATGTCAAGTTTTCTTAGCCCATGTCATGGACTTGAATAAAAATACGTCAGATTTGAATGATATTTCTGTTGTTAGTAAATTTCCTGACGTATTTTCTGAAGAATTTCTTAGCCTACTCCCAGAGCGTGATATTGAATTTGTATTGACTTTAAATCCGATACAAAACTCATTTCTAAAATATCATATCGAATGGCTCCTATTGAACTTCAGGAGTTTAAAACCCAACTGTAAAAATTGATACTCGAGCCTCTATCTGGTGACTTCCTTTGTGGAATACACCGAAGCCAGACTCTCCGTAGGGGACGCCATATTCGTGCGGTAGTAAACTGATAAGTGCTATTGTGACGTGCTATCCAAGATTGGGATGTGAATCACAATTGAGAGCAACCTAAGTCAGTAATCAAAATATGTAACTTTCTAGGCTTAGTTGGTTATTATCGGAGATTCGTGGAAAGATTTTCTCAAATCGCTAGTCCATTAACTCAGCTGACTCGTAGAGATACAAAATTCGAATGGAGCAAGGAATGTGGGAAGAGCTTCGAAGAACTCAAGAGGAGACTCATTTCGGCACATGTTCTGACCATACCGTCTTGAAAAAGCGAACGTGGTAGCTAACGTTAGGGGTGAGCATGGTGCGGTTTGGTGCGGTTTGAAGTCCAAACCGCACCCGAAACCGCTTAGGTGCGGTTTAAAAATTTCAAAACCGCACCCGAAACCGCTTGTGATTGGAGCGGTTCGGTTTTAAAGTGTGCGGTGCGGTTTTAATTGGTGCGGTTTCGGTTCCAAAACCAATTGAAACAACAAAAAAGTTTAAGCCTTCAATAAAATTTAACATAAAACTTACATCGAGCAATTAACTTAGTGACAAAGTCGACAATGAGAATTATATCAAGTATGCTTTAAAACTAAAATATGCGCTATATAAAACAACGGAGACTATTCGATAACAAGCAAGAATGTTTATCTAGTTCTCCAAAAATTAAAAGTATATACTGAAGATAGAATAAAATATATTGCAGGGAGGACTAAAAATAATATATTAGACTATTACAATTATAGCATTGACATTAACCAATGCATCAAGTGCTCGAGCCCATCAACTATAAGCCCCTCCAATAACGCATCAAACAAATTCAAAATTCCAAAACCCAATTGCTTAATTTTTGACTCTATAACCTCTAACATCTTCTTTCAATTGGTGAAAAAATGACAATGCAAGACTGGAATTTTCTCTGAGCGTGTTCAAGTGAAAAGTAATTTTAGAATTTACTAGAGATAATACATACATACACACACATGGTGCGGTTTCGGTTTTATGCGGTTTGGTTTTGGCTAGTAACCAAACCGGAACCGTAAATTTGGTTATTCAACCCACCTAAAACCGCCACATACGCCGGAACCGTTGGTGCGGTTTTAATTGGTGCGGTTCGTGCGGTTTTTGGTGCGGTTTCGGTTCCAATTTGGTTATTTGCTCAGTCCTAGCTAACGTGTTGAGTAGAAGATCATATATGAGTACGAGTATGTTATTATCAAAGACTCATTTCGTATAACTTACAAATAATAGATATGGAGATGAAAACTCTAGGTATCCACGTGATAATATACTAGTATAATCGACTTTAATCGATAAAGTTAAAATTGTTCAAGCTACACACTGGAGCTGATAAATTTGAAGAAAGAGGTGCAAGAAGTTGTTATTTTAAAACCGAGAATCAGTGATGTGAGGAAAGCTCAAACCTTCGATTTATTAATCTATTTGAAATTCTCGATCGAATAGGAACTGTGGCCTATAGACTCGCTTTACTACCAAGTATGTCGCGTGTTTATAACATTTTTCACGTACCGATGTTACGTAAATATGTGGACAACCTGAACCACATTATTGAGTTAGAACCAGACGAGATAGATGAAGACTTAACGTACGAGGAGGTACCTGTCAAGATCTTGGATAGGAAGGAGCATGTCCTACGCACGAAGTTCATACCACAAGTTAAAGTTTTGTGGAGAAACCATGCTATAGAGGAAATAACCTGGGAGTTAGAAACGGAAATGAAAGCGAAGTATTCTCACCTTTTCGAAACACCAGTTACATACGTCAATTTCGAGGACGAAATTTCATAAGGAGGGGAGGTTGTAAGACCCCAAATTTTTATTAATGAAATTAAATTATTTCTATTTATTATTTTGATATAGTAAGGGTTAATTTAATTAATGTGGTTAGTTATGGGTAGAATACGCAAATATTTCAAAATAAGCAAGTGGTTATAAAATATTCATTATTGTTGGGGAATATTCGTTTGGTCGTGGAATATTCGTACTGTCGGGGAATATTCATACGACGGCGCAGCCTTGTGTGGGCCCCATAACGGAAAGCGATTGGATGAAGAAAACGACAAATATAAGTTGTTTATAAAGGACGGCGTAGTTGTTACCGTTAATACTGTTAAAATACTCAGTGGTTAAAACACAGTAGCACACGGTATTCCACCAATTATCGATTCTTACGTAAGAAGGCATTACTCAATAATTGTTATAGTAATTACTGTTCAGAATTTTATTTTATTGATTCAATAATTGCTGCGCTGATATTTTATATTACTGTTGTTTCAATAATTGTCATTACACAGTATTTTCTATTATCGGAGCAATAATTCATATTATCTAAATAATATTATTGGCAATGTCTAGAAAGTTCTGTCTAAGGAGAGGTTTGGTCACCTAATTGCGCGCCAGTAAGGAGAGATCCTTATTGGAAAGCCCCCTCTATCCTAGGAACGACCTAGTTGTCAGTATTGTGATTCTGTAATATTATTTGTGAATAATTAATTATTGATTTATATAATGAGAAAAATATTGATTTTATGTGGATATAGATGAAAAAAAATTTTAATGTGACAATTGTTGAAAATTAATATTTATCTTTTGAAATATATTATTATATTTTAATAATATAATAATGGTGATATTTTTACAATGAATGTGGGATATATGAGTATACGAGGAGAAAGAGTATTTTTGTTGCAATAAATGTTTAAAATATGTTAAACATGTCGGTGGACCCCATTTCTTGACTGAAATTTGATTATAGCCTGTAAAATCATCCGTTTGTGGATTTCGATATCAACGGTCCTGATCATGCCATAAAACAATTCATCTTTGCTCCCTTGGACGAAGAGAATCCATAGCCATAATCATACCAAAAATTGTCCATCAATGCACTACGGGCCAATGAGGACTTTTACCACATCATTTGTAACATTACGATCATGATTATACCGAATAATCCCTGGTCATAATCATACCAAGTCCATCTATGCACTACAAGCCACAGATGACTTTCAACATAATATAAACATGAGGATGATGACAATGATATAAGAATTCAATAAAAACAAGTTCAAGAATTAAATTATCCAGGAACTAATAACGTCCAAATTGTCAACATGATACTTCTTTGTAGAGTGAAATTCAAGAATGCTCAGAAGAATATTTACATGAAAAAAACTGGATGAAACGCAAATATTAAGGATATTCCACTAATTTCATGGAGTATAGAAGTCAAAATTTTAACCAACTGAGTATAATAACGAATGGAATAACAAAAGAAATCACCATGCATGCGATAGATAGCACATAAAGGTTATTCCAACAGAATAATAAATACGGAACCAGGTCCGGCGTAAAACTCACAAACAGGATATTCCAACAGAATAATAAAGATTGGAATAACATAAGGATTTCACAATGCATGCGGTACTTCGCATAGACAGGTTATTCCAACAGAATAATAAAGACGGAACCAGGTCCGACGTAAAATGTACAGACAGGATATTCCAACAGAATAATAAAGAATGGAATAACATAAGGATTTCACTAAGTATATGGTATGCCGCGTATACAGGTTATGTATAGGGTATGCCGCGTATACAGGTTATTCCAACAGAATAATAAAGAATGGAATAACAGAAGTTCTCTTCATGAATAAGAAAGAATAACACCCCTTACGGGTACAACAAATAATATCCTTTACCGTAAAAGAAACTGGATATAGAAGTAGTGAATTAGCAGAATACTCTTCTTCTTTCTCTCTATAATTTCTCTATCTAGAGTTTCAGTGAATTCGTAAGAAATAATGAAGGAATGAACTTTTATTTATAGAAGAATGGATTGAATAGTAACTAATTCATGAACGGTCCAGATCGATTTACTTTTAAACGGACGGTCCATATTAAAACTTAAAGCAACGGTCCATACTGATTCACTATTAAAACTTTTAAACCAGCGATCCATATTGATTTACTATTATAACTTTCCATCAACGGTCCATATTGATTCACTATTATAACTTCAACCAACGGTCTGAAAAATTAGCACATCTCCTCATGGAATAATATTGTACACAAATACCCGAATGCACAATACTAGAGTGAATAGTAACTGGGTGAATAGTAACTCATGAATAATAACTCATGAATAGTAACTCGTGAATAATAACTCCGACACGAAAAATATTCCGAATACCCGATTGAACAATATAACCTCCAGACATCAATTATCATCGGAATAGATGTCGATTTTTACTAACACAAATAATCTCAACACAATAAAACTATCAAATTCATCTTTAATCAACACGAACTTATCGATCATTAATATCATAACTCACAATATTTAACAACCAGGTTGTTCCCAGGAAAGTGGGGCTTTCCGATAAGGATTTCTCCATATTGGCGCGCAATTAGATTATCTAACCTCTTCTTGACAGAACTTCTAGACATTGTAAATATTATAATTTAATAATATAAATAACTTTGTCGTCTCAATTATTGATTTAATAATATAACATATTATGCAGATGATACTGTGACAATAATTGAATTAATAATATGAGAGATATGATGCAGCAATTACTGTAGCAATAATTGAGTATAACTGAGTAACTTCTTACGTAAGCATCAATAACCAATACTGTGTGCTACTATGCAACCACACGTATTACTGTACTTTTATTATCGGGTAGTTCAACAGTATCAACGGTAAAACATCCGCCGTTATTTTCCTAAAAATATTTTTGTCATTTTCTAAATACGACAATTCTTCCGTTGTGGGTCCACCAAAGATTGTGCCGTCGTACGAATATTCTCCGTCAAAAAGAATATTCCCCGACCAATCTAATATTTATAACAATTTGCATACTTTACAAAATTTTCAAATACTACCCATAATTATAACACTATCTCAAATCCACACCATAATATTAAAAAAAATATTTCGAGAAATTTAAATCTTTATTTATAAAATCTGGGGTCTCACAAATACTATCATCTGGACCGTCACTCCGTTCCCCGACTAGTCCCGGCTACTAGAGGTGGCAAACGGGCGGACGGGCCAACGGCGGGCCGGGCTAAAAAGGCCCGGGTTTTGGCGGGCCAAAAATATTAGGCCCGTGGCCCGGGCCGGCCTGCGGGTTTCTTCACTATTTTTTTTCTTTTATAAAATTTTGTTACACCAAAAATAGTAATAATAATAAATAATAAAAATAATAAAATAATTTATAAAAAGGATTATAACGCAGTAATATTGAGAAGCCAAGAGCAGTAGAACTGTGCATTCTTTTATCGTATCTCCATAAGCTCTGCTTTGTAAGGAAGGCACAACATGATTGGTCTTCAACTTTAATGTTTTGGAGAAAGGTGGAGATGTTATATCCCAACGGATCCCAAGTGTAAGTTTCATCAATAACTACATCCACAGTCTTGCAAAGAAATGGAATCAAAATTACTATTATGTCTTGAATGGATTATTACAAGTAAAACATGATTTTTCACATAATGTTCTACATATGAGTTCAATATGTCAAAAAGAAAAAGAAAATTCAATTATGTGCACACTTTGTTAAAGTACAATTTCAAAAGACTTAATTAATTTAGGGAATGAAATAACGCGGGTTTGTCTATGTTCTCTCCACCTGCTTCTTCCGCATACTGCAAATCCAAGTTTAAATATATGCACATACATCCCCCAACAGCTTTAATTCTTAGCCATCTCTTTGGTGTAGGATTATTTGCATTTAATGAAAGGTGCGAAATGGGCATGTTAGATGATAAAATATTAGCATCACTTGATGAAATGCCATGTATTTTGAATTGAATTGTAGAAGTTAGCATCACTTTTGTTATACTCTTATTACTTTCAAAGGGTTTGAACTCTTATTTATTTATTTACAAGTCTTATGTTCAAGCCTCATAACCCACAAGTATCATTTTTTGTAAAAAAAAAATCGCGAGCCGGGCCAAAACGGGTAATAAATAACGGAACTAAGTCATGCGTAAACGCACAGACATGGTATTCCAACAGAAATATAAATAACGGAACCAGGTCAGGCGAAATTCGTACCGACAGGATGTTCCAACAGAATAATAAAGAATGGAATAACAGAAGAATTTCACCATATATGCAGTACTTCGCATAAACAGGTTATTCCAACATAATAATAAAGAATGGAATAACAGAAGAATTTCACCAAGTATAGGGTAGTCCGCGTATACAGGTTATTCCAACAGAATAATAAAGAATGGAATAATAGAAGTTCTCTTCATGAATACGAAAGAAATAATACCCCTTACCGTAAAAGAAGAGTATTCCGACTGGTAGGGCGAGGATATTCTTGGAGAAAACTTGCACTACGCTCAAAGCTTTCTTAAACTCTAAAGAAATACGCTCACGATTATAGAATAAGAATTCTCTGAATTTTCGGTGTGTTTTCAATTATAACTAAGCATTCTATTTATAGGAGAATAGAAATGATATTATGCAATAATATATTATATATATAAACTCACGGGTCATTACCCCCGTGAATCAACAGATAATTCTTATGAATTCTATATATATAATACATTATAGTACTCCATCCCGTGCATTCCTTTCATCAGTTTCTTTGTTTTTCCTCCACTAAAGTCACATTATATATATATATATATATTTATATATATATATATATATATATTACATTCTTGTAATACTCATAATCCCCCCCCCCCCATGTTATCATAATTCAACACGTCGCTATCATATATATATATATATATATACGGAGAGGATCAAGAGCACTCTCCTTAAATAGCACTCCACCTTAAATAGCACTCTTTTATCAAAACGACGTAGTTTTTGGAGGACGCGGTGGTATTTTTGTAAATACAATGTCACCGCGTATTAATAAAAATGTCACCGCGTCCTCCAAAAATTACGCTGTTTTGATAAAAGAGTGTTATTTAAGGCGGAGTGCTATTTAAGGAGAGTGCTCTTGATCTGGACCGTATATATATATATATATATATATATATATATATATATATATATATATATATATATATATATATATATATATACATAACAAACTGAGATAAATTCCTTCGACGATTTTGAAAAATGGGTAAATAGAGGTCCAAAAATATGTCAATATTTACAATAAATACTTCATCAAAATCACCTCAATATTTTTAACAATATTTATCATCATTATTATTATTTATAATATTAATCGACCAGATCGTTCCCAGGAAAGAGAGAGTTTTCCAATAAAGATTTCTCCTATTGGTGCGCAATTAGGTGACTAAATCTCTCATTGACAGATCTTCTAGACATCGTTAATATTGTAAATAATAATATTAATAACTCTGTCATCTCAATTATTGATTTAATAATATATAACATATCGACAATAATTGAATCAAATAACGTGAGATGCTATGCAGCAATTACTGGAGCAATAATTGAACAAAACTGAGTAATTTCTCACGTAAGCATAAATAAATATCGTGTGCTACTATACAACCACGCGTATTACTGTACTTTTAACACCGGGTGTTTCAACAGTTAACGGTAAAACTTCCGCCATTATTTTTATAAAAATATTTTTATCGTTTTCTCAATCCGATAATAATTCCGTTGTGGGGTCCACCAATGATTGTGTCGTCGTACGAATATTTCCTGTTAAAATAAATATTTTCCGACCAATCAAATATTATATAACAACTTGCCCACTTTGCAAAATTTATAAATATTACCCACAACTATAATATTATATCAAATTTATTCCATAATATTCAAAAATGATATTTATAAAAAATTTATTTTTATTCATAAAAGTTGGGGTCTTATATATATATATATATATATATATATATATATATATATATATATATATATATATATATATATATATATTACTTAATTATTTACATGGATGACGACATTTTTGTTAAAAAATCATGAAAATATTAAGTTGGAATAATAAATATTTAATTTAGAAAAATAGAAGAGGAGGAAAGTGAAAATTGCATTTGGTGAAACCAATTTATTAGGAATGACTTATTGTTGCGTTTGGATTGAATGAATGTAATGGAGATTGAAATGATTCATTTCATTCTAGTTGGAATGAGTTATTTCATACTCTCCTTTCCTCAAGACCCTCATGACTCAATGATAAAAAACTACTCATAAGACTTTGGGTATGAAATCAGGGGCAAGAAAGTTAAATTTCAGTCAAAAATAGAAAAAATAAAATAAAAATGGTTCAATCCATTTTAATCGCAACCAAACACAATTTTTTTCCTTCTATAAGAATAACTCATTTCATTCCCACATTTATTACTTCAATCCAAACGTAGCCTATAAGTCATTCCTAAATTGGCTACAAATTGTTACTCATTAATAATGACTAATTATAAGTCAAAAAATAAGTTGTTGCCAAACACACTAAGGGCATGTTCGACAATGATTTATTTTAAAATGACTTATAAGTTAAAATATAAGTTGACGTATAAGTTATTTTAAGTTGTGACTTATAAGTAAAGATGTTTAACATTAATTTGACTTATAAGTCAGAAATTAAGTTAAAACAAATTATGAAGGTGTTCAACTCATAATGGCTTTGTTCAGGAACAACTTATAAATTGGTCAAACCAAGTTATAAGTTATTTTTCACTATTAAGGTATTTGACAACCACTTATTTTTTGAATTATACGTTGAGTTTGAAGTCAAAAAAAAAAGAGTAGTTAAGTACGACTTATTTAAAAATGACTTATAAATTATTTTAAAATAAATTAGTTTGACCAAATATAAAGTTTATTTTGCCTCTCTTTTTATTAATATTTTTTAGTAATCTTTACATTTATTGAAACTTATATGTCATTATGAGTCGAACACATTCTTAACTTATTTAACTTAATTTCTAACTTATAAGCCAAATTTATGTCAAACGCTTTTAGTAGTGAAAAATAACTTATAAGTTTGTTTGACGAACTTAAGAGTCTGTTCAGGAATGACTTATTTTAAAATGACTTATAAGTTGAAATATAACTTGATTTATAAATTTTTTTTAACTTGGGACTTATAAATAAAAGTGTTCAATATTAATTTGACTTAAAAGTCAGAAATAAAATGAAAAACTAGTTATGGAGATGATTGGCTCATAATGACTTATAAATTAAAATAAATATAAAAATTATTAATAATGACATTAATAAAAAGAGAGACAAATGAACATTATATTTTGTCAAACTAATTTATTTTAAATTGACTTATAAGTCATTTTTAAATAAGTTACAAATAATTACTTATTTTTTGACTTAAAACTTAATTTATAAGTGAAAAAAATAAGTGATTGACAAACACCTTAATAATGAAAAATAACTTATTAGAAGTTCTTCCCGAATAGAGCCTTATAAATTATTCCCGAACAAAGTCTTAAATAATGCAAAATGACTTATGAATTGGATTAACCAACTTATAAATTATTGTCAAATACCTTCCAAGTCTAAATTTTATTTTATGTCATTTCATGGAAATTAATAATTTACTATTTTAGGAGTAAATATGAAATACTTCTAATATATATTTAATTGTAAATTTGGTAAATGCGATTTTTTTGGGGATATGTTATTATTTACTTTTTATTCCAAACCAAGGAAGTATTAAAAGTGTAAATAAACTTATAAGTTATTTTTTATTGTTAAAGTGTTTGGTTGACTTACTTTTTGATTTTAAAGTTATTTTTGATAAGTAACAGATTTTAATTTATTAAAAATGACTTATAAAATATTCTAAAATAAATAAATTTGACCAAATCTAAAGACTGTTTTACCTTTATTTTAATAGTGTTTACATTTTATTTTAACTTATAAATTATTTTAATCAAATACTTTTATATTTTATTTTAAATTTATTTTTGACTTACGAATCAAAAGGGTATCAAACACTTTTATTTATAAATTATCACTTAATATGACATAAGTTGTTTTAAATTTTATCTTATAAATAATTTTAAAATATGTCCACCCCGAACATGATTGAAGTTTGGGCTGGAGTAATAAAATTGTAATTCTAAAAAGGAACAATTACATATATTAGTACATTTTTAAAAATAATTACAAAAATCATACATTCATAAAATAATTACAAAAATACTACACTTCATCATTTTTATTTTCAAACCTAATACAATTAAAAGTCCTTACATTAAGGAATTGGTATTAATGGGTTGACAAAACAAATTTGTTTCCATCTTTATTAGGTCTCTCTATCCGCCCTTTCTATTTCTCTCTCTTCTCTCTCTCCCTTACTACTTCTCCCTCCTCTCGAAGCCACTCGTTATCGTCCTCTTCCGCCTCCGCCTCCGCCTCCGCCGCAACACCATAGTCTCTCAACTCGTCGTTGTCCTCTTCTTCATCTACTGATATTTCTTCATCTAATATTTCTTCATCTACTGATATTTCTTCTTCTTCTTGTACTGATATTTTTACTGGTATTTCTTTTTTTCTTCATCTTCATCATCATAATTGTTAGACTAATTAACTAATTGGTGGCGTAATAGGAATTTTGCTTCAAACAAGGCTCTTGATGTTGTTCGGAAAGAGATCATGGTGACAAATGTCCTGGGAAGAAGCTCAAGTTCATAGCCAGAAGATATTTTCAACCCAAAATTTTTTAAAGGTGTGTTAATTTAAATTTTGTTATTGTTACTATCATATAACTGTTTGGTTACTTCTGCATTATGTTTTGGTTACTGTTAATTTGTGATTCGGATACCATTTTTGTTACATTGATTTGGTATTTTGGTTATTTTTTTATGTTGTTATGGTTACCATGTATTTGCTTAGTATACATGGCTGACTAAACTAGTTTTGGTATACATGTTGTTTATGTATTGGTTAAAATTAATATATGTTTTGGTTACTAACATATAACTATTTGGTTTTTTCATTAGTATATTTTTTGTTACTGTTAGCTTATGATTTGGATACCATTCTTTTTCTCTCAATTGGGATTTTGGTTAATTTTATATGTTATTTTGGTTATAATGTATTTGCTTAATATACATTGGTTGACTAAACTGGGTTTGGTCTACATGTTGTTTATGTGTTGGTTACCATTAAAACATGATTTTGTTACTAGCATATAAATATTTGGTTACTTCTTTAGTATATTTTTTGGTATACATATTTTGTTTACTACATAAAATAGTTTGTACTACATGTTATTTATATTTTGGTTGTCATTAGATTATATAATATAACTTTTTTGTTACTGCTTTATTATGGTATGGTTAATGTTATATTATGATATGATAACTATTATTGTGCAGTCAATTTGGGATGTTGGTTATTTGTTATAGTCTGTTTTGGCTTTTGTGTAATTATTATATTATGTTTTGGTTAGTCACTGTGTAAATCATGTATTTACTTAGTATACATTGATGTATTATTTTTGTAAAGTCCTTCAAACATAACCATTTATTATGGTTAATGAGTATGTAATGTTTATTGGAGCTTATGTAAATGGAATTACATATTTGATTATATAATCAATTTTTTGACATTGTTTGCTGGTTCGTATTAAGTTGTTTTTGATACATTTGTTTGAAAGGTGCAGTTGGTAACCAAACATGCATAGAAGGGTAACCATTTTATTTTTTGATAGTAATCAGATATTTACAAGCTTGTATCAGGACATATATCAAATGTTAAATGTACATGTGAGAGTATATATGGGTTGCCTAAACTGAATTGGAAACACAGGTTCTTTCTAGTTTGGTTACCATTAAAATATGTTCTGGTTACTTTTTATATAACTATTTGGTTACTTCTTTATTTTGTTTTGGTTACTGTTACCTTATGGTTTGACTACTATTATTGTGCCCTCGATGTGGGATTTTGATTACTGCTATTTTTATTCTGGTTAATATGTAGTTGTTTAGTATACATGGATTACCTAAATTGGGTTTCATTACATGATATTTATATTTTGGTTACCATTAAAACTTGTTCTGGTTACTATCATATAATTATGTGGTTACTGTTTTATTATGTTACATTATGGTTACTGTTATTAGTAAACAGATAGTTACAAGCTTGTATCAGGATAAACATCAATTGTTAAATGTATATGTGAGAGTTTTCATTTATATATATGGTTACTTATAGATCTCATATTAAAATAAAATTAGTTTGAGAGGTGTAGTTGGTATCCAAACATGCATATATGGGTAACCATTTTAGTTTTTATTAGTAACCAAATAATTAAAAACTTATATCAGAATAATTATCAAGTGCTTAATGTACATGTGAGGATTTACATTTATCTAGCTGATGGATACTTTTAAATTAAGTAGTTATAAAAATTATTTGAAAATGGTCCATGCCAGTTGGTAACTAAATATGAATATAAAGGTAACCATTTTATTTTAGATGGATAACCAAATTTACATAAAAATATTTCAGAACAGTTACCAATTGTTCAATGTATATGTTTACTTTATATTGATAACTCATGATGAAATCAAAAATTAAAATATTAATCAACATCAATTTTTGTTATTGTACACCATCAAAAATATTACCAATCATGTGGTTAATAGTTACTAACAGTAAACAATTATATATTCCTGTAAATAATTAAATCTGTTGTATTGGTTACTGTCAGTCTCCATTGTCTAACAACTGAATAAATATTATAAAGTAACCAAATCAATATTAGACAGTAACCAAATTACATAATCTTAGTAACCAGAAAATAAACCAAATTTTTTACATGCAAATTTGAAGGCCTAAATGATGGAATTTGACCAAAAAACCATGCAGTTCACCAGCAAAGCTTGTGATTTTTGATCGTTGACCCGTTTCTAATGAAATTAGGCTCCGAAAATGCCAAAATCTAACACTCCAAACTTGACAGAAATTTCCAAATGGTCACTGCAACCAAATAAATATTATACTGTAACCAATTAAATAGTATACAACAACCAATATATATAATCAGATTAGCAGTTGTATGAAGGTAACCAATGTAGTCAATAAGTAATCACCAATATAAAAGAAATAATTATAAAACACAATAACATTATAGAGTAACCAAATAAACACCTTACAGTATCTAAATACATATTATACAGTAACCAAGACAGCATTAGACAATAACCAAATATTCAGTAACCATTATAATGTTACACAGTAACCGAACCAGCATTAATCAGTAACCAATATATTGTTACACAGTAACCAAGACAGCATTAGACAGTAACCAAAACAACATTAGACATTATAATGTTATTCAGTAAACAAGACAACATTAGAGAGTAACCAACAGTTCCATGAAGGTAACCAAACTTATTTAAAAATTATAAAGCCATCAAATAAATATTACTTAGCAAACAAATACACAATTATCAGTAACCAATTTATATATATTTAGTAACCATAATAAAAAACATATCAATGAATCATCCAAACGTTATAGAAAATTGTAGTAACCATTTGAACTGTGAAAAACTTAAGAAAGGTAATCAATATAGGAATTCGTGGTAACCATAGGTAACTACATGCATATGAATTTTAATCTCACATACCTCAGTATTTAGATTTGTATCGAAGTTGCTGTAATTTTGTATTCAACAATTACTGCCGTTCGATTGTACTGTTTCGTTACTGAACTTGAAGTTGTTGTTGATTTTGTATGCTATTTTCTGATCTCAGCGTGCCGTCGCAACAAAAAGTTTCGTCTTCTCCGATCCCAGAGGTGTGTCGCGACAGAAGATTTGGATTTCAGTTGCTTGAAACTCAGTTGTTCGAATTTTGGATCTCAATCGCTTGATTCTAGGAGCGGTTTGAGATGAGAGAGAGGTAACTGATGTGTAGAAAGAAAAAAGATCCCTAATTTTAATAAGTCTAATATTATGTTGCGTTTTTTTTGTAAATATATTGTTTGTGTTTTATTTTTGTAAATACTTTCTAATTGTATATTAATGTTAAGAACCCTTCTGAAAAACCCAATTATACCCAACCCAACCCAACCCAACCCAACCCAACCCAACCCGACCCAAATCAAGATACCCAAAAGGAGAAGGTAGGTTGTTGATATATATATATATATGGACAACTTTCAGACGGAAATTGTTGAATCAGATCTGGAGATGGACATAAATTTTCAGACGGAAAACAGGGATTACTCCCTCGGGAAGCGCCACCGCGAGGTCAACTTTCAGACGGAAATTGTTGAATCAGATCTGGAGATGGACATAAATTTTCAGACGGAAAACAGGGATTACTCCCTCGGGAAGCGCCACCGCGAGGATGAGAAGGAGGTCTCCGATGAGAAGGAGGTCTCCGATGGGGTGTTGTCCGATGCCCCGGAGCTCTTTGGCGAGAGATTTACAGCGGATCCAAATCGTGGAGATATGCTGATGGAGGTGTTTCGGGTGGAGTTCCACAGGGGAGGCGACCTGTCTGGTAAAATCTTGATCCATGATAATTCAAATACTTATAAATACATCTATAGGAGTGATCACTCCCAATATATTAAGGATGGAGGTGATCTGCTGTTGACCGGCCTCAATCGTGCTGCTATTTCGATCGATAACACTATCGCTGTCTTTTGGGATCTGAATCTCACCAACCCCTCCGAACACCAACCCAAACGCATCACAAACTGCAAGGACTGCTTTGACGCTGATGACCACTTTTTCCCAATAAATTCCCAGGCAGAGTGTTTTAACTATTTCTTTCAGCCAGAATTATTTGACATTCCCTTATATGAGGAACTTGAGGACGAGGATGGACAAGTGTGTGCAACAGTGACGTACGCCTTCTTCAATGAAGCCATGCAAGCCGATGTAGAGGTTAGCCTGATAGGTGAAAAGATAAAAGGCGTTTATGGATCGATCACCGCTAAAAATGATGTGATGGTTGATCCTCATTGTGAGAGTTTTCTCTTCCTCAAGGACTCGAGTGAAAGCGTAGAAGTAGTAGATGGGCAGCCAATTCCATTGTGCAGGTCCGTAGTAGCCGTTCCAGTCAAGTCCAACCTCACAGTTTGTGCATATCTGAAAAGCAAGGACACGGACAAGGAGTTTAAAGAAGATGTATCCTTTGGTGTTGAACTCCGTGGTAAATCGGAAAAACTAATAAACAGCATACAAGTGAGGGTCAATTGGAAACGCTTTTGGTATGAGTATATATATGTTTCTATTGTAAATTTGTGACTTTTAAATATTTGAACTTTTATAGATTCATTTCTGTTAAAAATCTAGTTTTGTTTTAATTTGAACCAGGGATGTATGGTGATATGCTGTGATCCTGCTGCCGTACTAGTGCAGAAGATCTCACATTGGAGGCACCTTGGAATTTGATTTGCTATTTAATGTATTTCCTTTATTTTAAATTAGGATTGTATTTGTGGATTGTAGGTGGGAGTTGTTTGAAACTTTGATTTCTGTCATGGATGTGTTTGTTTGAAACTTTCTAGATTGTATTTGTACTATGTGGAAGTTGTTTGGATTTCATCTTGGTTGGATATCATCCTATGTGTCTGAGGATTGATGTGGCTGAAGTGTTGTCGTGCCTGTTGCGCATCCTATTTGGGTCTGATCTATCTATTTTTAGCTAGTTTAATTTACATGACATTTTTTATGTAATTTGAAATGTCTTTGTGGCCATCTCATGCGTAGTCTGTTTTCATTTTTTTTATAGGCCTATAATCTTACATATCGACTAATTATCTCTATTTGCAGAGATTGCTGAAAAAGAGAAATAGGCTGTACTGTCCATGCTTGAGGTATGTTTGTCTACTGAGTGTCAAACAAGGTTCTTTTAGAAGCAATTTCTTTGAATTAATGCTAAATTTACAACTCTTTTGTCCCAAACTAGTTGGAGTGCAGGCTACCGTCATGTGCTTGATAATGTGTACTATAAGTAAAAAGTTACGATGCATTTTCGAATTTGTAGTATATTGTAGTTCTACTATTATACATATACTGTTATAATTATGTGTGTGTGAGAGAGAGAGAGTGAGCAGATTCCGGAGATGTCGGAGATTCAAGTAGAATTTAGTAAGCAAAGGATACACCTTTATCGTTGAGAGTTTGGATAAGCTAAATTTTTGTAATTTGGTGATTTTATGACGAAGGGAGTCTTGCATCCTTACTCCCAAGTCTTGAGTCTCCTTTTTGGAAACCTAAACAGGAAAACACACTAGTATAAAACTTACCTATACAATCTACCCTTCTTTGAATCAATATGTTATTGGTCAAAACCTTGATTTAAGAATGCAGCTCATGAGCTCAACAATTAGAAACTGTGATTTGAAGATTGTCCAAAGAATACATTGAAGAAGGTTAAAGTTTGACTCAAAGAGTGAACAATAAGTTTATTTGTTTAAAATGAATTATATATATATAGAGAGAGAGAGAATGAGTGAGTGTTGACATTAATATCTTGAACGCTTCATGTTCTAATGTTCTTTTTACCCTAATTGCAATTACTGAACTTATACTTATTTAGTTATTCTAGCTTATTGGGGTAAAGTGTCGTACTTTCTTTGACAATGTAGTGGTGCAATTATTTTATTTTTCAATATTATTATTATCATCATCATAATCTCACCTTTTGTATATTTTGATATATAATGTTAACATTGTAGACAAACTTCTTTTTATGCTAATGCTTAGTTGATTCCTAGGGGAAATCCATCTTCAACTTATGAATTGGAGCTTTTTTCCTGTAGTCATTATCTCGTTCATCGAGTTCAGTAACGGGTATTTACAAAGTCGGTTTAGTTGTTATTTGGAGACATTTGGTCCCTCCCATTTGAATTAAATTCCAATTGATTTACCTGCCAAAAATTTACTTTGTATTTGTCTTTGAAGTAATTCATTGAGTTTCTCTTCAGATTCACAAGGTTTTCTTTCAAATAGTCCTTAATTATCTGGACAAGTTAATGTTTATCGTTGTTACTAAAAAAGCTTCAATTTTCACAATTTTGTGTTGTTGGTTATAGTTTTTGCCATTTTGGTATTGTTTCGTGAGTAGATTATATCTCTTAGTATAAAGCCTTTGGTTATTTTGATGCAATTGGGTTACACTTTTGGGTAAAAATAAATAATTTAGTTACTCGTGTATACAGAAATGATATGGATAAACATAATAACTGGCTGACCCTAGTAAATATTCCATCATCTTTCCTTCTCTCATAACTACTTCCTTTTTTCTTTTCTTCTCCGGTGATCGCATCTTTTACAACTGCTTCATCAGAGTAACTTGATTTCTATTAGTTAAAGTTAATAGTTCGGGTATGTCGTTGAGGTACTGACCACTGTTGTTTCAATTGGGCTGGAGTAATAAAGGAAAATACTATTGTAGACTTGTAGTCAACACAACCCAACCCAACCCAAATCAAGATAGGGTGAAACTGTCGTAAAGAGTTGCACAAACTACTCTTTCTTAATATATTTGGTGTCGTGTTTTCTCTCTCTGTCGGACTATTGTGGTACTTAATACTGTTGTGGCTTCCCCCAAGCTTTCTTCGCTTCCTCCATGCCTCATTTTATAGGGAACCTCAAAGGGGCTCTATTCCATCTATATCCCAATTTCATTCATTTAATCTCTTTGGTGTTATTGACATAACAGATGTCATTTCTGGTCTCTTTTTCTATTTCTTTTCTATTCAACCCCTCGACGATGCATAAAGGTCCTAACGTCTACTCCTAGGATTCAACAGTTTCTGTCATGCACTCGATCAATGGAGGTGACAACAACAAATTCGTTGTTTCCCTTGATAATTTTTTTATACAAACCATGAGGTTTGAATTTTTGGCATGTATCTAATGTTTTGAGTACACTATAAGAATAAGAATAATATTCATCCAGCCATTCCCGTGGTTTAGATATAAAGTGTGCTCATTAGGACTGAGCAAAAAATGGTTATAATCGAATTATCGATCCGAATTGAAATAATTTAATCGATTTTTTTGACAATTCTATTATTTTTAATATTTTGGTTATATCCAAAATATTTTACGATTTTCGATTAATTTTTACGAGTTTCACTTTTGGGTTATTCGGTTAAACCAAATAACCGAACAAAGTCTTACAAAGTTGCACAATACTTGAAATAATAATAACCTAATAATATCAAAGTCCCACCATATCAAAATCCTCTAAGCAAAACGGACACAAAAACTCCGGCCTCGACTCTTCATCGCATTCCATTTCCTCCCCGCCATTTAAAGGATCTACAAATACACAAAGCAGAACTCTAAATTTCCATTTGATTCACACCAAAACAATAAATTTTAAAAAATCCAATTCGTTCCGAAATTGATTTCACTACATCCAACATCGAAACCCTAAATTCTTAAGAAATCATAAACTTCCAATCATTCTTTCCAAAAATAATATCGAGACTAACCCGATTGAAATTGATATCGCCTAGATGAAGTAGAAAGACGAGCCCAAGAATTTGAGTCCATAATAATAGTACTAAGAAGAAAAGGGTTTCCAGTTTGTTTTTTTATTGTGATAATTTATTTCTTCAATTAGCCTGCAGATATGGTAAAGATTCCTCTTTTATAGTATCATTACATACCCATAGTAAAATAGATTGAAGATATATCCCTCAAAAAGATTGAAGAATAAAAAGGGTGTGCAGAAAGTTCAAAGAAATAGGAGAGAGAAAGAGGAGAGGGGCGACTCTCTTTCTAGTCTCTACCAAGCTCTCATGGTAGGCATGCATTTGTAATTAACTACGGAAATGCCCCCAACTACCCGATTGAAATTTTCTCAAAAAATGTGTGAAGCTCTGTCGAGGAAAGAAGAAATTACTTTGGCTGACGTCATGTGAATAAGTTCGGTTATTAGTTATTCGGTTATCATAGATTTCAGTTAATTGTTCGGATACCCACAACAGTGTAATTTCGATTTTCGATTATAATCGAAATTCTTGTTCGGTTCGAATAATAACCGAATGATCACTCCTAGTGCTCATGTAGCTCATCACCCCAAAAAATATATATGAATTGTTTTCAACCCTAGGAGTTGTTGATAAAGATTTTTCATTTGCATAAATTAAAAATGGAAACAGTAAGGCTAGATATTGGGAATTGTTATTTTTATAAGGTGTTTCGCACAAGTGTGTGCTTTGTTTATTATTAATTCTAGGAATCTTGTGAAAATTTTATTTTTCTAGTGAGATACTCCCTCCGTCTCATAGTTATAGGCTGATTTCTTTTGACACATAGTTTAAGAAAATTAGTTCAAGTGACAATTTTAACACAAATTTTTCACATATACCCTTTAATATGGAATTAATGAATAAATTAATTACTCTTTACTTATCACATTGGAACTCTTATTTTCATTGATTGTTGGTACAATTGTCTTTTATACACATAATATATTAAACTAGTAAAGCCTAAAAAGCTGAATTCTTTTATTGAGAATACAACAACATTAAATGTGGTGATAAAAATAATGACATTTAAGATTGTTTCTTCAAAAAAAGAGTAATGGTTGAATATTAACTATAAGGGCATAAAAGTAAATAATGAATCAACTAAATTTTATAAATATTAAGTAGCCTATATACTGAGACATCTCAAAATAAAAAATCAGCCTATAAGTATGGGACGGAGGGAGTATTACTTTTTTAAGGGCCTGTTTGAGAATGACTTACAAGTTTAAATATAAATTGATGTGACGCCCCCAAAATAGGTATACATCACCTATTCTGAGTCGCCAAATACATGGTACAAAATTCAAATACAACTAATGTACGACAAAATACATACTGTGAGTTTTAACTCGAATATTGTCTTCTAGACAGTATTCAAGCACAAATAAGTCCTCATTACATTTATTGTCACACTATTTAACAGAATAGTGAGGACTACTAGCTAATACTATCATCTGGACAATCACTCCGTTCCCCGACTTGTCCCAGCTACGTTCTCATTTCCTGAAGAGAACAGTGAAAGAAAGGGTGAGCTCAACTAGCCTAGCAAGAAATATTATGACTAAGATAATGCAGAATAAATTATCATTAGTCTCCAACAATGTTAAATTGATAAAATATAATAGACATCAAGTCTAACTGCAGCGGCCAAGCAATCCATTAAAAGAATCAAGTAGAGAATAAAATCTACTATCTTTTATGATTTAAAAAGTTTTTCATCACTTTTATCGCTGAGACTCAGCTAAATAAATAATCCACATCATCCCTGCACTACGGCCAAAGATATTCATTAGGGTCACGACCACAAATTTCATGCACTACAGGCCAAGAATATTTGTGTATTCATCAATGGTCGTGATCATGTCAATAACTGTCTATCAATATACTACGGGCCAATGAGGACTTTTACCACATCAATTGTAACATTACGGTCATCATTATACCGAATAATCCCTGGTCATAATCATACCAAGTCCATCTATGCACTACAGGCCACAGATGACTTTCAAAAAAAAATAGAAACATGATGATGATGACAATGATATTTGAATTCAATAAAACAAGTTCAAGAATTAATTTATTCAGGAACTAATAACGTCTAAATTGTCAACAAGATATTGTTTTGTGGTGTAAAATTCAAGAATGCTCAGAAGAATATTTCCATGAAAAGATATTGGATGAAACACAAATATAAAGGATATTCCACTAATTTCATGGAGTATAGAAGTCAAAAACTTTAACCAACTGAGTATAATAAAGAATGAAATAACAAAAGAAATCACCATGCATGCGGTAGTTCGCATAGACAGGTTATTCCAACAGAATAATAATAACGTAACCAGGTCAGTTGAAATTCACACCGACAGGACGTTCTAGCAGAATAATAAATAATTAAAACGGAACCAGGTCCGGCGTATAGTGTAAGACCCCAAATTTTTTTTTTAAATAAATGGAATTTCCTTTATTTATTATGTTGAAATAGTAAGGGTTGATTTGATTAATGTGGAAAGTTATGGGTAAAATGTGCAAATATTTTAAATAAGCACGTGGTTATAAAATATTCATTGTTGTCGGGGAATATTCATTTGGCCGTGGAATATTCGTACTGTCGGAGAATATTTGTACGACGGCGCAACCTTGTGTGGGCCCCATAACGGAAATCGATTGGATGAAGAAAACGACAAGTATAAGTTGTTTATAAATAACGGCGTAGTTGTTACCGTTAATACTGTTGGAATACCCGATGGTTAAAATACAGTAATACGCGTTGTTGCACAGTAGCACACGGTATTGCACCAAACATAGATTCTTACTTAAGAAGGCACTACTCTATAATTGTTACAGTAGTTACTGTTCAGTATTTTATTTTATTGATTCAATAATTGCTGTGTTGATATTTTATATTACTGTTATTTTAATAATTGTTACTGCACAGTATTTTCTATTATTGGAGCAATAATTCATATTATCTGAATAATATTATTAGATAACATTATTGACAATGTCTAGAAAGTTCTGTCTAAGGAGATGTTTGGTCATCTAATTACGCGCCAGTAAGGAGAGATCCTTATTGGAAAGCCCCCTCTTTCCTGGGAACGGCCTGATTGTCAGTACTGTGATTCTGTAATATTATTTTTAAATAATTAATTATTGATTATTATGATAAAAAAATATTCATTTTATGTGGATATAGATGGAGAAAATTTTTTAATGTGACAATTGTTGAAAATTAATATTTTATCTTTTTTTGATAAAATAATTAATTTAAATATATTATTTTAATAATATATTAACGGTGATATTTTTACAATGAATGTGGGATATATGAGTATATGAGGAGGAAGAGTATTTTGTGGCATTAAATATTTAACACATGTTTTGTGTGTTGGTGGACACAATTCTTGACCGAAAATTGATTATATAGTGTAAAATCGCCCGTTTGTGGATTTCGATCAATTTCTGTTTGAAATTTGGAAAAACTTTCTTCTGCAAAGTTGTAGAGAATTGAATTTCCTATAAAAAGTCGCGAGATTTGCATTTTCTGATAAAAGAGCTATTTATTCTGAATTATTAAAGTTTCGGTATATCGGGTGTGAATTGATTTTTGGAGTTTAAATGATTTTTTGTTAGAAAAACGTTTTTGTACTTTGGTGGTCCTCACTTGCACATGTTAATGGCTGAAATCAGATTTCAAAGGTGGGCTAAGGAATTTTGTTTATAAATAATATTATTATATTCAATTTTCTGCTTTGGTGTTCTAAGCATTTTTCTATAAATAGGGTGCTTAGGTTAGAATTGAAAATCACACCAGAAACTGAAGTTTCTCTCTATTTCTCTCTCGATATATTGAGCGTATTCTTGTGAGTATACTTTGAGTGTTGCTATACGGTGCAAGTTCAAGTCATAGCCTATATCCGGTGTTTCAACTAGAAGTACTGTCTTTCTGAGGTAAGGGATGTTATTTTCTTCGTAAGTGATATTATTTCTTCAATATCATTATGCCGAAATATTGGTTGGAACTTTTTATCAAATGTGGAACTTTTTCATGTCGGGGTTACTATTCATGAGTTACTATTCACGAGTACTATTCATGAAGCATGATGATGTTTTTTGTGAAATTTCTATCTTTCGGTGTCGAAGTTACTATTCACGTATACGACACTATTCACGTATACGGCACTATTCACGAATACAACACTATTCATTAAAAAATAAAATTTTTCCTTTTCGTCCAAAATATCTATTATGGATACTAGCTTTGATTGTATCCATGTTTTGATCATTCTTGAATTTTATACCACTATGATTATTTATGAGGTATTTTTAGACATGAAATAGCTGAAATACGAATCCTTAACGTTTATTCTTTTGTTTCACTGGATTCATTTTCTTTAAAATATTTTTCATCATCCTCAGTCCTAAATGATGATGTTACTGAATATCTTTGGCCTGTAGTGCAAAAATGGTTGATTTTATTATGAATATCTTTGGCCCGTAGTGCAAAGATGAATAGGTGTTGAGATGAACATGACCGACTGATGAATATCTTTGGCCTGTAGTGCAAAGATGAATATTTGATTCAAGATGAATATTGATTGATGTTACAGGAATAAAATAATGATGATGGACTGCTAAATTCATAGATAATAGTAGAATTCATTCTTTACGTAACTCTTCTATGAATTATTATTTTCGTTGCGAATATTGATCTGAAACTTGTTATCTATTGTATTCTATCAGATTTTTCCCTGTTGAAGACTAACGATAATTTGTTCTATATTATCTTAGTCATAACATTCTTTACTGGACTAGTTGAGCTCACCCTTTCCTTTTCCATTTTTTTTCTCAGGAAGCGAGATTATAGCAGGAACTAGTCGGGGTGTGGAGTGATGGTTCTAGATAGTTGTTTTAGTAGTCCTCACTATTTTATAAAATAGTGTATCAATAATGAGGATTTATTTGCGTGTGGATATTGTTTAGAAGACAATATCTGTATTTAAACTCATAATATATAGGTTGTCGTATTTTGCACGACAAATGTATTAATAAAGTTGTAGTTATTTCTGTACCGTGTATTTTGGCGACTCAGAATGGGTTGGGTAGAATGGACCTATTTTGGGGGCGTCACATATAGTACAGACAGGATATTCTAACAGAATGAATGAATAGTTAAAACGGAACCAGGTCCGGCGTATAGCGCAGACATGATATTCCAACAGAATGAATGAATAATTAAAACGAAACCAGGTCCGGCGTATAGCACAGATAGGATATTCCAACAGAATGAATGAATAATTAAAACGGAACCAGGTCTGGCGTATAGCACAGACAGGATGTTCCAACGGAATAGTAAAGACAGAATAATAGAAGAATGTCACCAAGTATTGGGTTGCCCGCGTATACAGGTTATTCCAACAGAATAATAAAGAAATGAAATAACTAAAGTTATCTTCTTGAATACAAAAGAATAATATTCCTTACCGTAAAAGAACTGAATATAAGAGTAGTTAAGTAGCAGAAAACTTTTCTTCTTTCTCTCTTACAGTTTATCTCTCTAGAGTTTCAATAAATTCGTAAGAAAATAATGAAGGAATGAGCTTCTCTTTATAGAAAAAATGAATGCATAGTAACTAATCCATGAACAGTCCAGATTGATTTACTTTAATCTGACGGTCCATATTTAAAGCAAAATCTTTTAAATAAAATAAAATATATTCTATTTATAATCTAATAAAACAAATAACTTTCTAAAAGATTTTACTATGCAAATACTATGCAAACACTATACATAATAAAATATAATCTAATCTAATTATTATCTAATAAAACGAATAACTTTATAAAAGTATTCCGTTTTATATAAAAAGATTTTACTATTAGCCTAATAAAACGAATAACTTTATAAAAATATTCTGTTTTATATAAAAAGTTTTCCTGTTTTATTACGTTAATAATACTAATAAAACAAAATTTATAAATCAACAATAATTGAATCAAATAACTTGAGATACTATGCAACAACTACTGTAGCAATAATTAATCAAAATTGAGTGTTTTCTCACGTAAACATCAATAATCAATACCGTGTGCTACTATGCAACCACGTGTATTACTGTACTTTTACTACCGAGTAGTTCAACAGTTTTAACGGTAAAACTTCCGCCGTTATTTTCATAAAAATATTTTTATCGTTTTCTCAATCCGACAATAATTCTGTTGTGGGGTCCACTAATGATTGTACCGTCGTAAGGATATTCCCGATAAAAAGAATATTTCCCGACCAATCGAATATAATATGATAACTTGCATACTTTACAAAATTTATAAATATTACCCACAACTATTATATCAAATTCATTCCATAATATTCAAAAAAAATTATATTTATAGAAAAATTCATTTTTATTCATAAAAGTGGGGTCTTACAATCTCCCATTCTTATGAAATTTCGCCCTCGAAAATAGGGTACGTACCTGATATGTCGAAGAGGTAAGGATACCATGATTTCATTTTAGATTCTAACTCCCAGGTCATTTCCTCAATATCGTGTTTTCTCCACAAAACTTTGACTTGAGGTATAACCTTGGAGCGTAAAATATGTTCCTTCTTATCCAAGATTTGAACATGAACCTCTTCATACGTTAAATCTTCCGCTATTTCGTCTGGTTCTAACTCAATAATGTGGTTCGGGTCTTCCACATATTTACGTAACATGGATATGTGAAAAACGTTATGAACACGAGACATACTTGGCGGTAAAGCGAGTCTATAGGCCACAGTTCCTACTCGATCGAGGATTAAAAATGGCCCAATGAATCGAGGATTGAGCTTTCCTCTCTTTCCAAATCTCGTAACTCCTTTCCACGGAGCAACACGTAATAACACATGATCTCTTATATCGAATTCCACTTCCTTTCGATGAAGATCAGCATAACTCTTTTGTCGAACTTGTGAGGTTTTTATACGTTGTCGGATCATTTGAATCTTTTTCGTAGTCATACGCACCAACTCCGGTCCCAACAACGTTGCTTCACCCACCTCATCCCAGCATACTGGAAAACGACACTTTCTTCTATACAACGCCTCGAATGAAGCCATGTCAATGCTTGCTTGATAATTGTTGTTGTAGGAAAACTCCACCAACGGTAAAAACTTGTCCCAACTTCCCTTGAAGTCAAGGACATAGAGTCTTAATAAATCTTCCAGAGTTTGAATAGTCCTCTCTGATTGTCCGTCCGTCTGAGGATGATATGCCGAACTAAATCGTAAATCTGTGCCCATAGCTTTTTGCAAACTAACCCAAAATTGTGAAGTGAATCTTGGGTCTCGATCAGAAACTATGGATACTGGCATACCATGAAGTCTTACAATCTCGTTGATGTACATACGAGCAAGACGTTCAAGTGTATAAGTTTCTCGTATTGGTAATAAATGAGCAGAATTGGTCAATCTATCAACAATGACCCAAATTGCATCTATGCCTTGAGAAACCTTGGGAAGATCAGTAACGAAATCCATGGTAATGTGATCCCACTTCCATTCTGGAATTTCAAGTGGTTGCAATGGACCTTTTGGTACTTGATGCTCCGCCTTGACTCGTTGACAAGTTAGACACCTTGAGATAAACAGCGCTATCTCTCTCTTCATATTGCCCCACCAAAATATATGTCGAAGATCATGATACATTTTGGTACTCCCAGGATGGATTGCAAATGGTGTATTGTGCGCCTCCATCATGATCTTATACTTTAACTCAGGGTCGTTAGGAACACAAAGTCTGGAGTTGACTCGAAGTATTCCTTCTTCATCGATTCTTGATCCCGGCATCGCACCTTCTTGCACTTTCTTCCTCATACGCATCAGCTCCAGGTCTGTAGCTTGATCAGCTTTAACTTTATTAATTAAAGTCGGTTCTACTCGTATGTTTGCCATCATCACATGAGTCCTTGGAGTCTTTATCTCTATCTTCATCCTTTGCAAGTCATACAAAATGGGCCTTTGCGTACCCGCATATGATCTTCTACTCAATGCGTCAGCTACCACGTTCGCTTTTCTAGGATGGTATTGGATGGTATGATAATAATCTTTCAACAGTTCAAGCCAATGTCGTTGTCGCATGTTGAGTTCCTTTTGAGTGAAGAAATATTTAAAGCTTTTATGATCCGTAAAGATCTCCACTTTCTCCCCATATAAGTAATGTCTCCAAATCTTTAGTGTGAAGACAACAGCTGTCAACTCTAGATCATGAGTAGGATAATTCCTCTCATATTTTTTGAGTTGCCGAGAGGCATAGGCTATGACTTTCTCATGTTGTATGAGAACACATCCTAACCCTTTGTCCGAAGCATCACTGTATATGACAAATCCCTCCGAGCCAGATGGTATTGTCAGAACAGGTGCTGAAATGAGTCTCTTCTTGAATTCTTGAAAACTCTTCTCACATTCCTCGCTCCAACTGAACTTTGTATCTTTTCGAGTCAGCTGAGTTAGTGGAGTAGCGATTCGAGAAAATCCTTCCACGAATCTCCGATAATAACCAGCTAAATCGAGAAAGCTACGTACTCCGGTCATTGATTTAGGTTGCTCCCAGCTTTGAATAGATTCATTCTTTGCTGGGTCAACAGATATTCCATGACTTGATACCACGTGTCCAAGGAATGCTACTTCCTCAAGCCAGAACTCGCATTTCTTCAACTTGTCATAAAACTTATATTCACGGAGCTTTTGGAGTATCAGCCTCAAGTGTTGCTCATGATTTTCACGGATTTTGGAATATATGAGGATGTCATCAATAAAGACGACCACAAAGTGATCCAAATATTCCTTGAATACTCGGTTCATCATATTCATGAAGGCAGCATGAGCATTAGTCAATCCAAAAGACATGACTAGAAATTCATAATGCCCGTACCGAGTTCTGAAAGCCATCTTTGGAATGTCATCGGTTCTAATCTTCAATTGGTGATATCCGGAACGGAGATCAATCTTTGAAAAGAATTTGGCTCCTTGCAACTAGTCAAACAGGTCATCAATACGTGCCAATGGGTACCTATTTTTGATGGTAACATGATTCAACTCCCGATAATCAATACAAAGTCGCATACTCCCTTCTTTCTTCTTCACGAATAGAACAGGAGCACCCCAAGGAGAAGTACTAGGACGAATAAAGCCAATGTCTGACAATTCCTGCAGTTGGGTCTTTAACTCGTGAAGTTCAATAGGAGCCATTCGATATGGGGCTTTAGAAATGGATTTTGTTCCGGGTTCAAGGTCAATACAAAATTTAATTTCACGCTCTGGGGGTAGGCTAGGAAGTTCTTCAGGAAATACATCAGGAAATTCATTAACAATAGAAATATAATTCAAAATTGACGTATTTTTGTTTAGATCCATGACATGAGCTAAGAAAGCTTGACATCCGTTTTTTAATAAACGAATAGCTTTATGGCTTGAGATGACAGTGATTGATTTTAATGGTTTGGTTGCTTGAATTCACATAATAGGTTGGTTAGAAATATGAAAGCTAACAACCATACGAAAACAATCAATTTTTGCATGATGAGTAGTTAACCAATCAATCCCTAGAATCACATCAAATGCAAGTATTTTTAATGAAATAAGATCGACAGATAATGTGAGGGTACCGATTTGAACCAAACAAGACTTATAAATTGTGGATGTAATGAAGGTTTCTCCCAATGGAGTTTCAACAGATAAGTCAAAGTCCAATTTCTCCGGAGTCAAATTTAAACGTTGAGCGCAAATAGGAGAAATAAAAAAATGGGTAGAACCGGTATCAAATAAGGTATAAACTTCGCTAGAGTTTATGATAAGCTTACCCGTGATGACCTCGTTTGGGTTCCTTGCTTTTTGGGAGGTTACAACAAATGCTCTCCCTTGCACTACCGGCTTTGACTTTTCTGGGACAGCTTTTGATGCCGCCATCCCAGCTGGACTTGTCTTCGGTGCACGACAAAATCGAGCCAGGTGACATTCTCTTCCACAATTGTAACATGCTTTGGATATCATCGCACAGTTGGGACTGATGTGTCCCTCTCCTCCACACTTGAAGCATATGATAGGTGGTCGTTCTCCTTCTTTAACGACAGGTGCTGATGTTGACGTCTTTCCATCATTGTTGAATCTCCTTTTCTTGAAATGTCCATTCTTATTATTTTGGCCATGATTACCACCGAAGTGGTTACCATTTTTGGCATGTTGATTCCCTCCACGCTTATTGTCACCGCTTCGATGATTGCTCTCACTAGTATTATCATTTTGTCGATTGCTATCTTTTGGTTGGGATGACTCATTATCACGCTCCAATAACTGAGCCCTATTAACAACATCTGAATACAAACACAGTTTATGAGAGATAAGATATTGACGTATCTCAGGTTTCAAACCTCTTAAAAACATTCGTGTCATTCTCTCATCATTATCAACCAAATGGGACGCAAAACGGGACAACTCGACAAACTTGGCTTCGTACTGTGATACGGTCATATTGTTTTGTTCCAGCTTGATGAATTCTACTTCTTTCATGTGACGAATACTTTCGGGAAAGTACTTATCGTTGAACAGTTCTTGGAACTTCTCCCAAGTCATCTTCAGTGCGGCAGGTTGAGTACGCTTTACAGATTTCCACCAGTAATATGCCTCTCCTCGCAACATGAAGGTGGCAAAGGGAACCTTTTGTTCCTCAGAGTATCCCAAGGCATCAAATATCTTGGTAATCTGTTTTATCCACGTCTCCGCCTTAAGTGGTTTTGGCTCTCCAATAAACTCCGGTGGTCCCAGTTCCTTGAACTGCTTAGCAGTGACCGTCCGAGAGTTGCCAGTGTTTCCACCAGCATTTTGGACAGGAGCCACTCTTTCCTGATGTTGCATGAATTGTATAAAGCCTCTGAACATTCCATCGTTCATCATTTGGTCAGTGTTGTTGTTTGCCTTAGGAATGTCTCCTTCCTGATGCACATTATCCTGATTATTGATCTGTGGAGACTCAACGGTCTCCTGTGCTCCATTGATATTCTCAACATTCTCGGTTGTCATTTCCAAATACTGCCATAAAACAAGGGTTAAATAACATATCACATATTATCTCTATACTCTGACCGACCAATTAAATACCAAATAAACTTAGGCAGGTCATACTAGCGAAAGAATTCCCCGTCTCTCCCCACCTAGTTCTTGTCTCACATCTTAGCCAGGGATCATATCCCTAAGCTTTGATACCAACTGTGACGCCCCCAAAATAGGTATACATCACTTATTCTGAGTCGCCAAATACATGGTACAAATTTCAAATACAACTTAATTATACAACAGTCGTGTAAAGTACGACAAAATACATACTGTGAGTTTTAACTCGAATATTGTCTTCTAGACAATATTCAAACACAAATAAGTCCTCATTGCATTTATTGTCACACTATTTAACAGAATAGTGAGGACTACTAGCTAATACTATCATCTGGACAATCACTCCGTTCCCCGACTTGTCCCAGCTACGTTCTCATTTCCTGAAGAGAACAGTGAAAGAAAGGGTGAGCTCAACTAGCCTAGCAAGAAATATTATGAGTAAGATAATGCAGAATAAATTATCATTAGTCTCCAACAATATTAAATTGATAAAATACAATAGACATCAAGTCTAACTGCAGCGGCCAAGCAATCCATTAAAAGAGTCAAGTAGAGAATAAAATCTACTATCTTTTATGATTTAAAAAGTTTTTCATCACTTTTATCGCTGAGACTCAGCTAAATAAATAATCCACATCCTCCCTGCACTACAGCCAAGGATATTCATTAGGGTCACGACCATAAATTCCATGCACAACGGGCCAAGGATATTTGTGTATTCATCAATGGTCATGATCATGCCAATAACTGTCCATCAATGCACTACGGGCCAATGAGGACTTTTACCACATCACTTGTAACATTACGGTCATGATTATACCGAATAATCCCTGGTAATAATCATACCAAGTCCATCTATGCACTACACGCCACAGATAACTTTCAAAAAAAAAATAGAAACCTGAGGATGATGACAATGATATTTGAATTCAATAAAACAAGTTCAATAATTAATTTATCCAGGAACTAATAACGTCCAAATTGTCAACAAGATATTGTTTTGTGACGTAAAATTCAAAAATGCTCAGAAGAATATTTCCATGAAAAGATATTGGATGAAGCGCAAATATCAAGGATATTCCACTAATTTCATGGAGTATAGAAGTCAAAACTTTAACCAACTGAGTATAATAAGAAATGAAATAACAAAAGAAATCACCATGCATGCGGTACTTCGCATAGACAGGTTATTCCAACAGAATAATAATAACGGAACCAGGTCAGGTGAAATTCACACCGACAGGACGTTCCAGCAGAATAATAAATAATTAAAATGGAACCAGGTCCGGCGTATAGTACAAACATGATATTCCAACAGAATGAATGAATAATTAAAACGGAACCAGGTCCGGCATATAGCACAGACAAGATATTCCAACAGAATGAATTAATAATTAAAACGGAACCAGGTCCGGCGTATAGCACATACATGATGTTCCAACGGAATAGTAAAGACAGAATAATAGAAGAATGTCACCAAGTATAGGGTTGCCCGTGTATACAGGTTATTCCAACAGAATAATAAATAAATGGAATAACAGAAGTTCTCTTCTTGAATACAAAAGAATAATATTCCTTACCGTAAAAGAACAGAATATAAGAGTAGTTAAGTAGCAGAAAACTTTTCTTCTTTCTCTCTTACAGTTTATCTCTCTAGAGTTTCAATGAATTCGTAAGAAAATAATGAAGGAATGAGCTTCTATATATAGAAAAATAGAATGCATAGTAACTAATCCATGAACGGTCCAGATTGATTTACTTTAATCTGACGGTTCATATTTAAAGCAAAATCTTTTAAATAAAATATAATATATTTTATTTATAATCTAATAAAACAAATAACTTTATAAAAGATTTTACTATGCAAACATTATGCAGGCACTATGCAAATACTATGCATAATAAAATATAATATAATTTAATTATTGTCAAATAAAACGAATAACTTTATAAAAGTATTCTGTTTTATATAAAAAGATTTTACTATTAGCCTAATAAAACGAATAACTTTATAAAAGTATTCTGTTTTATATAAAAAGTTTTCCTGTTTTATTACGTTAATAATACTAATAAAACAAAACTCATAAATCAACAATAATTGAATCAAATAACGTGAGATACTATGCAACAACTACTGTAGCAATAATTAAATAAAACTGAGTGTTTTCTCACGTAAGCATCAATAATCAATACTGTGTGCTACTATGCAACCACGCGTATTAGTGTACTTTTACTATCGAGTAGTTCAACAGTTTTAACGGTAAAACTTTCGCCGTTATTTTCATAAAAATATTTTTGTCGTTTTCTCAATCCGATAATAATTCTGTTGTGGGGTCTACTAATGATTGTACCGTCGTACGGATATTTCCTACAAAAAAAATATTTCCCGACCAATCGAATATAATATGACAACTTGCATACTTTGCAAAATTTATAAATACTACCCACAACTATTATATCAAATTCATTCCATAATATTCAAAAAAATGATAATTATAGAAAAAATTCATTTTTATTCATAAAAGTGGGGTCTTACAATTGACTTATAAGTTGTTTTAAATAGTGACTTTTAACTTATAAGTAAAAGCGTTCGACATACAGAGATTAAGTAAAAGCGTTCGACATTGCACAAAAACAACATCAACTGTATATTAAAAAAATGTAATCAAAATCATAACATCCCAAAATTTGACATATACTCCAGAAAATTTATCATATAAAAATCATAATATGAAACTAAGAATTCAAATAATAATTTTTGTTGTTAAACAACATAAACTAAACTATCGACATACTCAATCACTCTAATTAGAATAGCTCTATTAATAATTTAATTTATTTTTTTAATATTTTTATCTCTAATCTAAAAATATGTGTTAATTAAACTAAATTAGTTTTTTTATAAGTTACCAACAATTTAAATGAGTCTTAATTACAAATAAAATTATAATTAAAATGTATTGTGTTAAAAAAGGATAATTAAACATTTATATTATTTTGGAATTAAAATTTGATAACATACAAGGATAAATATGTAATTTTATCTATTTAATCAATCCTAAAAACTTGCAGGATACTAACTGTTACTTAAAAAATTATAGAAAATGTGAATATTATTATAATTATCTAGAGTTGGAGGGGGAGTCACTATGTGACGCCCCCAAAATAGGTCCAATCCATCCAACCTATTCTGAGTCGCCAAATACATGGTACAGAAAATAACTACAACTTTATTACAACAATTATCGTGCAAAATACAACAACACATGTTATGAGTTTGATACAAATATATACCAACTGTGACTCATGTCCCAACCTTAGATAGCACATCTCAATGACACCTTATATAAAGGTACAATCAATAACTGTTTTAGAAATCAAAATATTTGAAAAGTGCTTAAGGAAACCTTCGTACATGGGAGGCCATGAGTCTAGGTTATGATTGATATCATATGCCCATAGAATTATCTTTGGTTGACCTAATAGACCCCAAAGAAAAACGAGAAGATTACTATCATGTTCTTTCCAGTTGTGAGTCTTCTCTTGACATATAATTATCTTCGTTGTCTCCAAGTGAGAATTACCTTTCAAATAAACTCCAAGATCATATAGGCAGTGCTCGTAGATATACTCAGCATGTGGATGTGCACAATCCTGTCTTATGATAACACGAGTTTGTATGTCATTAGACATCTTGTATGATAGTGGCAAAACACCCTTCCAAAGTTGGGTTCACTTCACCCTATTGTTGTTCACCAAAATCAATTATTACGTGACGTATAATATACGACACACACATCTTAGTTCCTCAATACAATTATATATTGTATGTCATGCCGTTTTATATTGTGTTGAGAAACTTTGACAGTCTCGGACCATCACACTATTCCCCTGTTATCCCCGCTCGACCCAACTACACTCTTATTACCTGAAAGGAATTATGAAGCAAAAGGGTGAGCACAACTAGCTCAGTAAAGAATATCATGACTAAAGATAATTAAATTATCAATAGCCTTTATCAGTAATAAATCAGAGATTTAGAACATATGGTAGATGATAAAACTTTTTAACCACAATTGCAGCGGAACGAGCAATCCATTAGAAGAGTCAAATAGACTATAAAGTCTATTATCTTCTCCACGTTAAAAGTCCACCAACAATATTTTATCCCTGTAACATCAATCAACAGTTCCTTTCCACAACCATATGAATAACTCATAATCATAATTGTGATTCTAATTACTCTTCTTATCCAGGACGAAGATAATTTTTATCACCTGTCTTTATCTGAAACATCAAAGATCATGGTTATACCAAATCACAGTTCATGTTCATAATCATACTAATAAATTCATCTTTGCACTACGGGCCAAAGATATTCATCAACAGTTCATCTTTGCACTACATGCCAAAGATATTCAGCAACAGGTCATCTTTGCATTACAGGTCAAAGATATTCAACAACATATCATATTTGCATTACAGACCAAAGATATTCAACAACAGGTCATCTTTTCACTACGGGTCAAATATATTCATATCTCAAATAAATACATAATTATTTCAGAATTTATATAAATCATAATTATAATCATGTTGATCAATTCACCTTTGCACTTAAGCTAAAAATATTCAATTATAAATTCAATGGTCATGATCATACCAGTCAACGATTCAACTTTGCACTACTGGCCAAAGAGAACTCATAGTCACGATCATACCAATAATCTACCCATCTTTACACTCAAGTCAAAGAGAAATTTCTTCACCAGGATTATAAAAATGTTATATATGATAATAAAAATAATATTATCAAAACATGAATTCAATCAAAGATAGTAACCATAACAAACATCTTGGATAAAAAGAAAAATTATATTTTTTGGTGAATAGTGTCGTATACGTGAATAGAAACCCCGACACAAAGAGATAAAGTTTCATAATAAAATCCATATCAATATTTATAACACCTTAATCCAAATGTTATAAATCACTTAATAATATCAAAATCTTAATATTCCTAATATTAAAACAATATTTAATAATTTCTAAATAAATAATTTAATTAAATTATTTACACTTTACTAATTAATGCATTTAATCATCATAAAATGTCAAACTCATAAGATTTCATCACCAATAATCAAAACACTCATAAAAAATCTGCATATACATCATATAGGATTCTCAAGCCATAAAATCCTATTTTTCAATTTTCTTCCTTCATATAACATATTTAATTCATTTACTCATAGCTAGACCATTTTTATGAAAAATATCAAATCAGTTTCAAAAATATTTTTTTTCTGAGATTTAGCAGAATATAGTTCCATATTGAACATATATTTTTCTCAGAATTTTTAAAAGTCATTTACTATTTTTCATATGGCCAAAACCGTCGAATATTTAGACATTTATCATAAATTGTACTTTAGTCCAAAAATTCCAAAATTTACAGAATATACTCATGTTATATACATGTACTCCCAATAAAAATTTTACCAATTTTGGAGTTAACCACAAGGAGTTATAAGGGTTTACTTTTAAAATAGTCTTTTCTCATAAAATCCTTAACTCTTAATCTATACATCCAAAAATTGTCATTTTTGGACACAATCAACAAAACTCATCAAATTATCATTTCAAATTTTTTCAGAATTTTTGAAGGTCGAAAAAGTTACGAAACATGAAAAACATATCAACCCTTAAAATCCCTTACCTCAAAAGAGCAGTACTTCTGACTGAAATGTCAGATATAACACTGAAGGAACTTGCACCGTATAGCAACACTCAAGATATTTAAATGCTTACAAAAATATGTTTGATAATATAGAGAGAGAAAACTTTAATTTCTTGTGTGGTTTTTAATTCCAACTTAAACACCTATTTCTAGGAAAATGCTAGAACGTCATAGAAGACTAAATTAATAAAATAATATATTAATTTTTCTTTTGCGTCACCCCTTTGAATGAGCTGATCAGCAGCCTTCTTTGAAGAAGAACTCTCAGCACATGTTTTTGACAAAAAAACAAAAGTGGGTCCCACCCAATTTTAATAAAAATTATTTTATTTTTTGAAATTTTAAGAATTCATAGAAAATAGCCCGGTTATCAGAAAAATACGAATTTTATGTTCATTCTTCCTGAAATTGAATTCTCTACAATTTTCCAGAAGAAAATTTTTCCAAATTCCAAACCAAAAATATCCGAAATCCACAAACGGATGATTTTAAACACCGTTTCAACACCTTTTAAAATTCATAACAAATCATGCGTTAATTTTTAACGGTTCAAAATTTGTGGACATATACTCAACTCATATATGTATAACATATCCAAAAATCACAACGATCCAACGGTCATATCAAAATTATAACTCACGCAATAGAGCTTTAAGAACACCGATTTGATCTTTTAATACCTCCAATCTGACAAAATACTGATAAAACACTTCAACAGTAATTTCTTCATTTATAATCACATAAATAAATCCATCATCTATATCCACATCAAATAAATATTTCATTATCATATAAATCAATAATTAATTATTCACAAATAATATTACAGAACACAATTATGACAACCAGGCAGTTCCTTGAAAAGAGAGGGCTTTTCAATAAGGATTTCTCCTTACTGGCGCGCAATTAGATGACCAAACCTCTCCTTGACAGAACTTTTTAGACATTGTCAATAATGCTATCTAATAATATTATTCAAATAATATATATTATTGATATGATAATGGGAAATACTGTGCAGTGACAATTATTGAACAACAATAATCAATGTTCTTAAAGGCGCTAGGCGGGAGGCGGGCAGCCAAGGGGGGCCTAGCGCCTAGGGGGCCTGGGCGGGGCCTAGGCGGGATTTTTTATTTTAAGGTAATTTTAATATTTTATCTTACATTTATCCAAACAAAATAATAATATAAAGCATAACAATCTATAATAAAGATAATAAAGGTCTTTTCTTAAAGTTCAAACACATATCCATATTGTTAATGTCAAAGTTCAAACACAAACATGCAATTGTTCAAAGTATAAACATATTTTTAACGTATTATTTTTATTTATAAATAAGATTGCTATTAAATAATAAATTTTAAAATTTCAAGAATTTAATTCAATAATAAAACTTCAGAAACTAAACATAAATTTAAGAATTATAAAATAGAATTAAACTAAATATTACAAATGTATCCTCATTTGGTACAAGTTTAAAAAATTACAACTATAATAAAATTATTCATTTGACTTGATATTGTTCACTTCTTGTTGTGATTTGATATGCTACAACCTGTATTATGAATATGGTAATCATTAGAAAAATAAATATATCAAGATTTGGTTTGGGTAATTATTAAAATAAAAAAAAATCTCCGCCTAGAACCCGCCTAATTTTCTAGAGGAATTTTTTTGTCGCCTTGGGCCTAGGTGAGGCGCCTGGGGGCTTATAGTCGCCAAGGGGGGGCCTAGGTCCTAGGCGGGGCGCTAAGAGGGGGCCTAGCGCCTAGACGGGGCCTAGGCGGACCTAGGCGGGGATTTTTAGAACAGAGACAATAATATAAAATATCAACGCAGCAATTATTGAATCAATAAAATAAAATATTGAACAGTAATTACTGTAACAATTATTGAGTAGTGTCTTCTTACGTAAGAATCAATAATTCAAAAATACTGTGCAATACCGTGTGCTACTGTGCAACAACACGTATTATTGTATTTTAACCACCAGGTATTCCAATAGTGTTAACGATAAAAAACTTAAACTTGTCATTTTCTTCATCCGACAGTTATTCTGTTATGGGGCCCACAAATGACTGTGCCGTCGTATGGATATTCCCGACAAAAAGAATATTCCACGACCAAACGAATATTCTCCGACAATAATGAATATTTTATAGCCACTTGTGTATTTTGTAAAATTTGCATATTTCACCCATAACTTCAAACTTTTATCAATTTAACCATTTACTGAATAATAGTTATAAAAAAAATTGAATAATTTTATTTCATAAAATTTGGAGTCTTGCACACTATATATATTTTTTAAAAACAAACCATGAGGTTAGATTTTTTTGTGTGCGCTAATAAAGACCGAGTACTAATGTAGTTCATCACCCAAAAAAATATGTTAGCGGGAATATATGAATTGTTTTCAACCCCGGAAGTTGCTGATAAAGATTTTTCATTAAAATGAATTAAAAATGGGAACAATAAGGATAGATATTAGAAATGGTTATTTCTATAAGTAAAAATTAATATTTTTATAAGGTGTTTAACATAAATGTTGCGTTTGGATGGAATGAATAGAATGTAGATTCGAATGATTCATTCTGTTCTACTTGGAATGAGTTATTTGATGCTCTACCTCTCCCAAGACGCTCATGACTAATTGATTAAAAAAATTACGTTTTTGATTTCTTTAATATATATTTGATTTTTTTAAATAAAAAAAATGAACCTAGAAAATTCTACTTCCTAATTTGTTTAAGTAACTATTGAAAATACGGATAGATTTAGCAAATCTTTAATATCCCGACTCAATAAATCGTTTTATGAATATATATGAAAGCATAAAGGATCTTCAATATTCTAAATCAAAATAAAAAGGCATTCAAGGAGAAATTGTTCCACATTTTCACTCTAGTTGGACTTTTTACATGATACAAGAGAGTATGGTTTGTACTTCGCTATAACTAAACCATAATATTTGTATCTAAATCTTCCTAGGTACTGCATATGGCCCTACCGCCCCACTGTATAAGCTATGTGTTGCACCTACTAACAGTCCTTTTACTCGGATCGGGACCGTTTTAGTGATCGGTCCAATTTTTTTTTGTTTTAATTTTCAAAAATTATTTAGTATTTTTTAATTGAAACTTTTATAAAATTTAATAATTTTGATGTAATTTGTATTCATGTAAAAAACAATGTTGTATTGTCTATGCAACACTGCATTTTATATATATTCATATTATACTAAAATCACTATAATTTATAAAATTCAATTTGGAGTATAAATTTTTTAGGAATGAAAGCAAAAAAAAACAACAACTAATAATAAAAGGAATTCCCTGGTCGCCCCCAGACTTTACTTATTTATATTTTTAGTCTTATTGAGGGTCAGTCAAAACATAAATAAATGAAAATTAAATATACTCATATCTAATATTTATGTCTACGTAAGCTTTTTGTTAAAAACTGGCTAGTCTAGCTAGGTACTATCTCTCCTGCATTACTCAAATTCCGACGCATCCATTAGAGCACACATTGCTCAAATTCATTTATTAAATTTTGACACCTTCATTAGATCATGTATTTGTATCGTCTTACTACGTAGCTACCAACAATATATGTATATATGCATAATGAATTACTCTCCGTTTTTAATATAAATAGTTTTACAGTTGTGCATAAATATTAAAAAAATAATTATATAATATTAAATATGCTAGCAATTGTTTATGTTACCTTTATATCGGAAGAAGAGAGTGTTATTTATAGGGCAAAAAATAGTTAGAGAACCAAAGTTATATTTATTGTTTGGGGTAATATTGAAAATTAAGTAATTAATGTTTACTTGAAATTTTCAAACGACTTATATTTAGTAACAAAAATATTTCTCTAAAACGACTTATATTAAGGAACTGAGGCAGTAATAGTTAGTACTATAAGACTTGTGGGAGTTAAAAAAAATTAAACTATCAGTCTGGAACTCTGGATGAAAGATTTGAATTAAAATCGGTGATAATTAACAACATTAAAAACCTGCTGATCTAACTAAATTGATCTAATAATAGTTGATTTTCTTATTGGTAAGACAAATTTTTTTCTCTCGACACAGTGAGAAGAAGACGAAGAGATAAATTATTTCTTATTTTATATTACTATTATATTATACATAAATAGGTGATATTTAATTTAATTATATTCTATTATTTTAAGTTACACTATTCAAGTTTAATTGTAGTATATAATTATTAAAAATTTGTTTCCTAGATTTTCTCCAAATATTAAGTTTTCCAATGTATTTTGATGTAATCTCATTGTTACAAGTCCTCTTGTAACAATGAGATTACAACTTGTGTACTTTGTACAACTTGCATACTTTATAAAATTTATAAATATTACCCACAACTATAATATTAAATCAAATTCACACCATAATATTAAAAAAATATATTTTGAGAAATTTAAATATTTATTCATAAAATTTGTGGTCTCACATTGGCAAACACCTTAATAATAAAAAATAAATTATTATAAGTTCTTCCCGAATAGAATCTTATAAATTGTTCCCGGACAGCCTTAAAGAGTGCAAAATAACTTATAAATTGGATTAACCAACTTATAAGTTATTGTCGAATTCCTTCCAAGTCTAAATTTTATTTCGGGAACTGTTAAATTCACAACAGAAAATATTATTTTTACAAAAAAATGTCGCTATGGATCGTATAGCTACAGTTTTCGCCGTCATTATACATCTACAACGACACTTTTGTTGTGAAAATAACAAAAAGTGTTGTGAATTTAACAATTTCCTTTTATTTTATGTCATCACATGGAAACTAATAATTTACTATTTTAGGAGTAAACATGAAATACTTCTAATATATATTTAATTGTAAATTTGGTAAATGCGATTTTTTTGGGGATATGTTATTATTTACTTTTTGTTCTAAACCAGGGAAGTATCATCCCCGAACATGATTGTAGTTTGGGCTGGGGTAATAAAGTTTGGGCTGGAGTAATAAAATTGTAATTCTTAAAAACCCAGTTGTACCCAACCCACCCCAAATCAAGATACCCAAAACGAGAAGATAGGTTTTTGACATATATATAATCAGATATGATTATGGACAACTTTCAGACGGAAATTATTGAATCAGATCAGGAGATGGACATAAATTTTCAGACGGAAAACAGGGATTACTCCCTCGGGAAGCGCCACCGCCAGGACAACTTTCTGACGGCAATTGTTGAATCAGATCTGGAGATGGACATAAATTTTCAGACGGAAAACAGGGATTACTCCCTCGGGAAGCGCCACCGCGAGGATGAGAAGGAGGTCTCCGATGAGAAGGAGGTCTCCGATGAGGTGTTGTCCGATGCCCCGGAGCTCTTTGGCAAGAGATTTATAGCGGATCCAAATCGCGGAGATATGCTGATGGAGGTGTTTCGGGTGGAGTTCCTCAGGGGAGGCGACCTGTCTGGTAAAATCTTGATCCATGATAATTCAAATACTCATAAATACATCTATAGGAGTGATCACTCCCAATATATTAAGGATGGAGGTGATCTGCTGTTGACCGGCCTCAATCGTGCTGCTATTTCGATCGATAGCACTATCGCTGTCTTTTGGGATCTGAATCTCACCAACCCCTCCGAACACCAACCCAAACGCATCACAAACTGCATGGACTGCTTTGACGCGGATGACCACTTTTTCCCAATAAATTCCCAGGCGGAGTGTTTTACCTATTTCTTTCAGCCATATTTATTTGACATTCCCTTATATGAGGAACTTGAGGACGAGGATGGACAAGTGTGTGCAACAGTGACGTACGCCTTCTTCCATGAAGCTATGCAAGCCGATGTAGAGGTTAGCCTGATAGGTGAAAATATAAAAGGCGTTTATGGATCGATCACCGCTAAAAATGATGTGATGGTTGATCCTCATTGTGAGAGTTTTCTCTTCCTCAAGGACTCGAGTGAAAGCGTAGAAGTAGTAGTTGGGCAGCCAATTCCATTGTCCAGGTCCGTAGTAGCCGTTCCGGTCAAGTCCAACCTCACAGTTTGTGCACATCTGAAAAGCAAGGACACGGACAAGGAGTTTAAAGAAGATGTATCCTTTGGTGTTGAACTCCGTGGTAAATCGGAAAAACTAATAAACAGCATACAAGTGAGGGTCACTTGGAAACGCTATTGGTATGAGTATATATATGTTTCTATTGTAAATTTGTGACTTTAAATATTTGAACTTTTATAGATTCATTTGTGTTAAAAATCTCGTTTTGTTTTAATTTGAACCAGGGATGTATGGTGATATGCAGTGATCCTGCTGCCGTACTAGTGCAGAAGATCTCAGATTTGAGGCACCTTGGAATTCGATTTGCTATTTTATGTATTTCCTTTAATTTAAATTAGGATTGTATTTGTGGATTGTGGGTGGCAGTTGTTTGAAACTTTGATTTCTGTCATGGATGTGTTGTTTGAAACTTTTTGGATTGTATTTGTACTATGCAGAAGTTGTTTGCATTTCATTTTGGTTGTGGATATTTGGATTCACCTGTTTGAAACCGCTGCCATCCCCTATGTGTCTGAGGATTGATGTGCCTGTTGCGCATCCTATTTGGGTCTGATCTATCTATTTTTAGCTATATTAATTTACATGTCAACATTTTTGATGTAATTTGAAATGTCTTTGTGGCCATCTCATGTGTAGTCTGTTTTCATTTTTTTATAGGCCTATAATCTTACATATCGACTAATTATCTCTATTGGCAGAGATTGCTGAAAAAGAGAAATAGGCTGTACTGCCCATGCTTGAGGTATGTTTGTCTACTGAGTGTCAAACTAGGTTCTTTTAGAAGCAATTTCTTTGAATTAATGCTAAATTTACAACTCTTTTGTCCCAAACTAGTTGGAGTGCAGGCTACCATCATGTGCTTGATAATGTGTACTATAAGTAAAAAGTTACGATGCATTTTCGAATTTGTAGTATATTGTAGTTCTACTATTATACATATACAGTTATAATTATGTGTGTGTGTGTGTGAGTGAGGAGATTCCGGAGATGTCGGATATTCAAGTAGAATTTAGTAAGCAATTGATACCTTTATCCTTGAGAGTTAGGATAAGCTATATTTTTGTAATTTGGTGATTTTATGACAAAGGTAGTCTTGCATCCTTACTCCCAAGTCTTGAGTCTCCTTTTTGGAAACCTATACAGGAAAACACACTAGTAGAAAACTTACCTATACAATCTACCCTTCTTTGAATCAATATGTTATTGGTCAAAACCGATAACCTTGATTTAAGAATGCAGCTCATGAGCTCAACAATTAGAAACTATGATTTGAAGATTGCCCAAAGAATACATTGAAGAAGGTTAAAGTTTGACTCAAAGAGTGAACAATAAGTTTATTTGTTTAAAATGAATTATATATATATATAGAGAGAGAGAGAATGAGTGAGTGTTGACATTAATATCTTGAACGCTTCACATGTTCTAATGTTCTTTTTGCCCTAATTGCAATTACTGAACTTATACTTATTTAGTTATTCTAGCTTATTGGGGTCAAGTGTCGTACTTTCTTTGACAATGTAGTGGTGCAATTATTTTATTTTTCAATATTATTATCATCATCATCATAATCTCACCTTTTGTATATTTTGATATATAATGTTAACATTGTAGACAAACTTCTTTTTATGCTAATGCTTAGTTGATTCCTAGGGGAAATCCATCTTCAACTTATGAATTGGAGCTTTTTTCCTGTAGTCATTATCTCGTTCATCGAGTTCAGTAGCGGGTATTTACAAAGTCGGTTTAGTTGTTATTTGGAGACATTTGGTCCCTCCCATTTGAATTAAATTCCAATTGATTTACCTGCGAAAAATTTACTTTGTATTTGTCTTTGAAGTAATTCAGTGAGTTTCTCTTCAGATTCACAAGGTTTTCTTTCAAATAGTCCTTAATTATCTGGACAAGTTAATGTTTATCGTTGTTACTAAAAAAGCTTCAATTTTCACAATTTTGTGTTGTTGGTTATAGTTTTTGCCATTTTGGTATTGTTTCGTGAGTAGATTATATCTCTTAGTATAAAGCCTTTGGTTATTTTTTTATGGTTATTTTGATGCAATTGGGTTACACTTTTGGGTAAAAATAAATAATTTAGTTATTTTTTCTTGCAGTGGTTTACTGGCTGCAGGTCTATTTTAGTTAAAGTTAATAGTTTGGGTTGCACAAACTACTCTTTCTTAATATATTTGGTGCCGTGTTTTCTCTCTCTGTCGGACTATTGTGGTACTGAATACTGTTGTGGCTACCCCCAAGCTTTCTTCGTTTCCTCCGCGCCTCATTTCATAGGGAACCTCAAAGTGGCTCTATTTCATTTTCATCTATATACTATTTTCATTTATTTAATCTTTGGTGTTATTGACATAACAGATGTCGTTTCTAGTCTCTTTTTATTTCTTTTCGATTCAACCCCTAGATGATGCATAAAGGTCCTAACGTCTACTCTCAGGATTCAACAGTTTCTGTCATGCACTTGATCAATGAAGGTGACGGGAACAAATTTGTTTCTTTCTCTTGATATTTTTTTTAAACAAACCTTAAGGTTTGAATTTTTGGCATATATCTAATGTTTGAGTACACTATGGAATAATATTCATCCAGCCATTCCCGTGGTTTAGATATAAATTGTGCTCATTAGGACTGAGCAAAAAACGATTATAACTGAATTATCGAACTGAACCGAAATAATTTAATCGAAATTTTCTGACAATTCGGCTATTTTTAATATTTCGGTTATATCCAAAATATTTTACGGTTTTTGGTTAGTTTGTACGGGTTCACTTTTGAGTTATTCGGTTAAACTAATAACCGAACAAAGTCTTGCAAAGTTGCACAACACTTAAAATAATAATAACCGAATAATAACAAAGTCCCACCATATCAAAATCCTCTGCGCAAAACGGACACAGAAACTCCGGCCTCGACCCTTCATCGCATTCCATTTCCTCCCCGCCATTAAAAGGATCTACAAATACATAAAGCAAAACTCTAAATTTCCATTTGGTTCCCATCAAAATAATAATTTTTAAAAACTCAATTCGTTCCGAAATTAATTTTACTACATCCAACATCGAAACCCTAAATTCTTAAGAAATCATAAACTTCCGATCATTCTTTCCAAAAATAATATCGAGACTAAAAAAACAACAATAATAGCCATAACAATAATAGCCATTTCCGTGGTTTAGATATAAAGTGTGCCCATGTAGTCATGCAGCTCGTCACCCCAAAAAAAAATATATATGAATTGTTTTCAACCCTAAAAGTTGTTGATATAGATTTTTCATTTTCATAAATTAAAAATGGGAACAGTAAGGATAGTTACTGGGAATTGTTATTTTTATAAGGTATTTCGCATAAGTGTGTGCCTTGTTTATTATTAATCTGAGGAATCTTGTGAAAATTTTATTTTACTAGTGAAATATTAGTTATTTAAGGCCCTGTTCGAGAATGACTTATTTTAAAATGACTTGTAAGTTTAAATATAAATTGACTTATAAGTTATTTTAAATAGTGATTTATAAATAAAAGCGTTCGATATCAATTTGAATTAAAAGTTAGAGATTAAGTAAAAGCGTTCGACATTGCACAAAAATAACGCCAACTGTATACTAAAAAAATGTAATCAAAATCATAACATCCCAAAATTTGATATATACTCGAGAAAATTTATCATATAAAAATCATAATATGAAACTAAGAATTCAAATAATAATTTTTGTTGTTAAACAACATAAACTAAACTATCGACATACTCATTCACTCTAATTAGAATAGCTCCATTAATAATTTAATTTAAAATTTTTAATATTTTTATCACTAATCTAAAAATATGTGTTAATTAAATTAAATTAGGTTTTTTACAAGTTACCAACAATTTAAATGAGTCTTAATTACAAATAAAATTATAATTAAAATGTATTGTGTTAAAAAAGGATAATTAAACATTTATATTATTTAAAAATTAAAATTTAATAACATACAAAAATAAATATATAATTTTATATATTTAATCAATCCTAAAAACTTGAAGGATACTAACTGCAAACCATGAGGTTAGATTTTTTGTGTGCGCTAATAAAGACCGAGTACTAATGTAGCTCATCACCCAAAAAAATATGCTAGCGGGAATATATGAATTGTTTTCAACCCCGGAAGTTGCTGATAAAGATTTTTCATTAAAATGAATTAAAAATGGGAACAATAAGGATAGATATTAGAAATGAATATTTTTACAAGTAAAAATTAATATTTTTATAAGGTGTTTAACATAAATGTTGTGTTTGGATTGAATGAATGGGAGGGAGATTCGAATGATTCATTCTATTTTAGTTAGAATGAGTTATTCGATACTCTCCCTCCCCAAAGACGCTCATGACTCGATGATTAAAAAAACTTTACTTTTGATTTCTTTAATATATATTTGATTTTTTTTTTAAAAAAAAATCGAACCTAGAAAATTCTAGTTGTTTAAGTAACTCTTGAAGATACGGATAGATTTAGCAAATCTTTAATATATATCCCGACTCAACAAATCGTTTTTATGAATATATATGAAAGCATAAAGGATCTTCAATATCCTAAATCAAAACAAAAAGGCAGTTAAGGAGAAATTGTTCCACATTTTCACTCTAGTTGGACTTGTTATATGATACAAGAGAGTATGGTTTGTGCTTCGCTTTATCTAAATCACAATCTTTGTAAAAAAACTACACATCATCTAGTCATTTTATTTTCTTATCGGTAAAAAAAAAAACTACCCTTCTTTTTTGCATGCCATTTGTCTTATTTTACGTAGCTGACACCAAAAATACCTACATTTATTAAAAACCTGCTAGTTGTATTGCTCAAATTTCAATTATAATACACATTATCTCGATTTGGATGAATTGATCTAATAGTACAACTCATTTTAATTTCTTATCGGTAAAAAAAAACAAAAAAAAACTACCTCTCTTTATCAAATTAATTTATTGCTCAAATTCTGACGCATCTATTAGAGCACTCATTGCTAGTTTTACGTAGCTGACTAGTGAATACCAAAAATACCTACATTTATTAAAAACCTGCTAGTTGTATTGCTCAAATTTCGACGCATCCATTAGAGCACTCATTGCTCAAATTCATTTACTCCATTAAATGACGCCTCCATTAGATCATGAATAATGTATTTGTATTGTCTTACGTAGCTACCAATAATCTGGAGTATGTATATATGTATGCATAATGCATTAATAGTTAGAACGGAGGATTTGAATTAAAGTTGGTGATAATTAATAACATTAAAAACTTGCTTACCTAGCTAATAATAGTTGATTTTTTTATTAGTAAGAGAATTTTTTTATTTTTTATTACTATTATATTATACATAAATAGATTATATTTAATTTAATTATATTCTGTTATTTTAAATTACACTATTTAAGTTTAATTGTAGTATATAATTATTAAAAATTTGTTTCCTAGATTTTCTCCGAGTATTATGTTTTCTAATGTATTTTGATGTAATCTCATTGTTACAACAAGTCCTCTTATTTTCTTTCTTGTTTTGTGTAGATTTGTCTGATGAAAGCTCTCATATATTTATGAGACCTAGACATCTACTAGTATCAAATTTGATCTTCCGTACAGTACTTAATGAATTATAAGTCAAAATATCAGACTGTTCAAATTCATTCATTGAGCGCTCAAATTCTGACTTATAACTATATTCAGCAAAAACTCATACTGTTCAAAAATCACATTTGATCTTTTTATTCTTTTGTAGTACTGTATTATATCTTATATGCATATCTTAGTATGTCTATATCTTAAATGGGTGGGTGGGTCATCATTATGCCTACAAGGCGAACTGTGACCAACAACCAGTGGTCCCAAGCGATTCACAGCCTGATCGGCCTTTCTCCGTCGCCGACTTCTTCTTCCTGCTCATCTTCATCGGCTTCTCCGCCGGTTATTTGTCCCAAACAGTCATTAACCGAGGCGGCATCAGCTATTTGCGAAGGTAAAATCGACGTTGCCGTTGATAACATCACGCGCGTGAGCAAGGACTCCAACACAAGGGGCACATCTAAGGAGAGATTAATGGCTTACATGTCGCGCCTGAACCCCACAGAGTACCCTCCGCCGGTGGGGGAATTATACGGGAAGGATCATACGGTATCAGTACAAATTCCTCCACATTCATTTAATGAACACAGGTTCGGCATTAATTATTAGATTATTAATGCTTCTGCCATGTATCTATCCTTCCAATGATATGAAGGAAACTCTACCGACCCATCTTGAATTAAACATCTAACAATTTTCATTGGACACTATATCTGTTTCTCCAAATTTATTTCCAGTTGTATATATAAATAGGACCGGGCAACGGTGGACTTGCAGATTAGTTTTGCTTCTTTCTCTTTGTTCCCCTTATTCTCTAAACATCTAACTTGTTTTTGTTTCTCTTTGCTACTAGCTAATCATTTCAGTTTTAATACTAGCACTTAACAGTGCAGAACTGTAGATTAGCGTTGTTTCCATATATTATTCACTTCTATTTGTTACTAGCACTTAACAGTGCAGATTATTTGTTATTTCTCTAAGCTTTCTTTGTCTTAGCAAAACTTTTCGTTTTTTCTCTTTGCTATATATTATGGCAAGTTCTTCAGGTAGGAGACCAGCACATAGACGGTCTGTCCAACTGCAACCTCCAGTTGAACAGGCCCCAAATGTTAATATTTCTTATAGGGATGAATTTGATACTTCAGAAAATAGTATTTCTTATAGATCTTTTATTGAAAGAATTAGGGAAAATGTGTGTATAATAGGAAAATTATGTCCAAATCCCCAGTATGAACATATTAGGTATCTCAAAAATAATCCCAACAGTTATTTTGAGATTATGTTCAAAGCCTTGGATGACAGTAATGTCGTAAGGCATCTTCAAGTTAGATTTAAAATAGATAATCTTTATTTTATTGCATTTAAAAAACCAAATGACGATAAGTGGTGGGCTTTTAAAGATATAGAAAGTCCCGACTTTCACAAGTTGGATTTCGATTCGACTTATTGTGGGAAAAATAGTTTTCTTACTGTATCACGTAAGGATAGACGTCAAGTTATAGCTACTAGAAATAAATTTCGAATGGCAGTTGTTAATCTGTCAACAACTGATCCGTCAAAAGAAGAATCAAGCAGTAAAAAATATATATCAAAAAAAGAAAGTATGGCGAGATCAATATTGCAAATAATACAAATGATTTCTGAATCTATAAGATTTCAGGCAATCTTAAATCATTGTGTTACATCTTATGAAAAGGATGATACTGATGATAGTACAATTTTCGGACCTAGATTAGAAAAATTAGAAAATATGTGGGCTGCTGTCTCAAAACATCTGAACTCGAATACACCTACACCTCTATTATTTAGGTTTGACAATAATTCAGAAGAAGAAGATGTAATTTCTCATACTGCAGTTATCAAGCAAAATGTTTAATTTATTACATATTTGAGTTTCTTAATTTAATATATTATTTGTACTGTTGTTCCAAAATAAATAAAATGATGTTATACACGTGTCTATGGATTGGATTGATTTGTTAGTTGCTTGGTTTGTTATTCCAGATTCATTTATTTTCAGCTTTCGGTGGAGTGATATGCCCCTATGCTATGTTATTTGTATTACTATGTTTTATTTAATTTTTCAAGCAAACTTGGAATTGAAACAAAAGAAACGAAAGATATAATGAGGAAGCTAAGAGATTGTTTGGGTGAATAGTAATTTCATTTATATTTGAAGTAAGGGGTTGTTTAGGTTTTAGTTACGTGGACATATATATCAAAGAGGATAGCTTTACTACATGGGAACTCGAAAGTGCGTAATTAAATATTTTTACATAATATTTATTTCATTGTCCATTTGATTTACTTATGGCTCAAACAATCTTTTTTTTCACTATTGGTTGTAGCAAGTAGTAACAATAAAATTAATTGGTACAAGTTTGACAAATTAAGGATGTAGGGTTAAGTTTGTTTATAAAGATCATATATGAAATTAGATTATTATTTTAAAGTTTTAATTTATTTTTAAAAATAAACTTGTGCCTATTAATCTTGAAGGTTTTTGGATCAGCAATGGGTTAAATTAAATCAATTCACTTATAATTTTGATCCGAAGAATTAAGATTGTGAATCAATTAATTAAATCAACATACATATAATATGGAGCTTTGATCCATAAAAATAGATTAGGGCAAATCAAGTCAAGATCATGATTTGCCCCAGTACATGGTAAATTATAGGCTACTTGATTGAATAAAAATATAATGCAGATAGTAAAAACATGTTTAAAGCCAGAATTCGCCAGAAGATCAGTACAACATTGCATGATCATAAATATGTCAATATTCAGAATCCGTAGTTCTAAATTGAAGGGAACCAATATAACTCATAGGCACACAATTAAGTCATAATTCTATTATCTTATATATAGAACAAATTCCAACTAAGATGACAAGTAACATGCAAGTATTTATATCTGAACATCTTATTTACTAACATTCCATATATAACAAATAGACTAAGATGTTGGTCTTTACGACCAGTGTATCTACAGATCATTAAGAAACACCAACTGATCAACAAATTGGATTAGTGAAGATAATCCAAGTGTCGGTCCCCACACTATTGGTATGTGATTAAAAATTGAGATATATAATCTTGTACAATTACTCAACTGTCCTGTCACATCCAAATAACATGAAGATCAAACAGAATATTGGGCTCGCGCACAAAACAAAAAAAGTAAGGGCTAATAAAGAAGAACTTACCACAATAAGAGCTTTCTTTACCAATGAAGTCAATGAACACAAATTACTTGCACAACTAGTCACTAGTCATTGCAGAATTCTTGATTTAGTCATGGAATTTTCACCCAAAACAAGAGTTTGCACAAATTTTAGGGTTTTGGGAATTTATGCGTATAAGAGAGTAACAATAGGAGAAGGAGGCGGATACGAAATGGGAAGAAGATACCTTGAAAGCCGGTGATTTTGATTCTCACTCTGTTGTAAGAGGAAGCTTGTTCCGGTATGAGCGAAGTAGGGAGTTCGGCAAAGTGAGAGAGGCATATGAGAGAGAGAGTTTGTTTAGCAAAGTGAGATGGTTTTTCTTTGTTCCGGTTTGAATTAAAAAAAAATTTGTTTCTCTTCCTCTCTGATATTGATGTGGCACAACCACATCACCCGGTCGCCAAAAATGTCCCTAAATCAATGTCGCCCTAGAATTATTAATATCTTGAAAGCATCATGTTCTAATGTTCTTTATACTTAGGTTTTCTTAACATGTGCATGCTAAGCATGGAAACCAAATGTTAGACAATGAATTCAAGGGATGAGGTCCACTAAAATATAATTAAAAAATATTTTAGTAGATCCATATGCATTTAAAAATTACTCCCTCCGTCCCAAATTATTTGCTTTTCTAGAGTTCTACACACATACCAATATGTGTGATAAAAATACTAAAATACTCTTATGTACTAATTTTTTGTTTTCTGCAATTAATGCTTTAATAAAAGAAGATTGTCCATAGAAGAGTGTGCCTTAAAAGACCACTTATTGGTGGAAATATGAAAATGATGCTTAAAAAAGAGGAGAGACTTGAATGAGTAATGACTATCAACAATTAATGTAAAGGGGCAAACTTAGAAAATAAAGGGAAAAAATGCATTGGAATCTTGAAAAAGCAGATATTGTGGGACAAAAATTTTCTGCTAAAATAGCAGATAATTTGGGACGGAGGGAGTATATTTTAGTGGACCACATTTCTTGAATTTAATGTCCAGAACTTGATTTCCGTGCTTAGCATGTGCCCTAAGGGCACGTGTTAAGAGGATCCATTTAAAAAATAAAAATAGAGTAATAAGGATAAAAGAATAACGAGGATAAAACAATCTGAGTCAAATTTCGAGTTCGGAATAAATTTTGTGTCAAATGTCAAGTCCGAATTGAATCAAATTCATTCAAACAAGGTCTTAAACCACTAACACAATAATATTTTCTTGGGAAGTACACCAAAAACGTCATGACGGAAGGTAATATTATTGTTAGTAATTTAATTCCTTATACATAGACAAATTTTTATCTTCCAATGTGAGATTGGGGTGTTACAAAGGAACTTTTTTAAAATAAAATTGTCTCATTCTCTTACTCAAATTGGTGTAGCCGGGGCAGAAGGAAACCTGAGCGGCGGGAGAAGACGGTGCATGCGACGAAGAGTTGGCGGTTAGGGTTGAGCTAGCGGAAGGTGGATTCTAATTAGAGAGTGGAGCGAATATTTGCCATTATTATTAGGTTAAGAAATTGGTGAGTGATGGAGAACGGAATGTTTGTTTGTGATGTTTACTTTGAGTGGAATGCTCATATTCTTTATTCAATTGTAATAATTGACGTATTTCGTTATTAATACTATTAATTAATACGCATCCATAAATTTTAATTGGTAAAATTTAATATTTAAAATTTTATGTCTTATGTGACCTTTTATATATACTTCATAATGTTTTTAGTTATAAGCTTAACTAAAAGTGTCCCATTTATAAATAATATGAATTTTAAATATATATTTATTTTATGTTTGTTGTATATTTACTGAATATTTTGATAATAATATGATAGTAAACATATATAATATGATAAATTTAAGATTATTATTTTATATCATTATATCGAAACTTCTTTTGTGGTGGAAGAAGAAGAGTGAAAATGGAGTTTGCTTCTCGTCTTGTGGAACTGAGGGGGAATGTAAGTGTAGTTTTAGTTATAGCCACTGATCTTTGTTGTATCTTTAATATCTCATTATATATATAAACAATTTATTAGATGGTGATAATAAAATGAGAAATCAATTTTTTGGCGAGCTTGGGATATATTTTGAATGGTAGGTTTTCTAATTTTATATAGTTTATGTAAAGTATTTTTTTTTGTTTTTTTATGTGCATAGTCAAAGGCCGAACTAGGGGGCTAGTGGGTCATATGACCCTCCAACTCTGAAATCTAAAGCATGCTAATGTTAGTAAACTTGATCTTTATTATGAGATTGTATTAATTTATTTGTTTACTCATTTCCTTCCACCTAAAATAAATTAACAGTATTACTATAATATAAAATAATGTTAAATAAATTTGATGATTAATTAATTAATATTGCACACGTTTGTCTTACTGACTTAATCATACATTGGTTTCAATTTTTTGTAAATGAGAATAACTTAATTTATTTTCTTGTTTTGAGTGGCTCCTCTCAGTTGTCTCCAAGAAAGATGACCAGAACCACAATATAAGATTTTGAATATATAATATTATAATTTATAATTTATCAATAAAAGTAGCTAATCAGTTGACTAAAAACGTCAAATTCTGATTAATAATCTCATAATTCGGGGGAAATATTTTGTAAAAATAAATTATAATATTAACAAATTATTATATTATTTATTATAATATAATTTATTTTTACAAATTATTTATTTTGTAAAAATAAATTATAAGATTAACAAATTATTGTCTGCAAAGAAGATGACTAGAACCACAATATAAGATTCTGAATATATAATATTATAATTTTTAATTTATCTATAAAAGTAGCTAATCAGTTGACTAAAAACTTCAAATTCTGATTAATAGTATCATAGTTCGGGGGAAATATATATATATATATATATATATATATATATATATATATATATATATATATATATATATATATTTAAAGTCATTAGACTCACAACTCAAAAGTTGACAAGAGTTAGAATAGGATGTTGTGAAATACTATAATTGAGAATTTGAAAGAAGCACTTAAATAAATAATTTTTTTTTACTGATATATTTTGACCATTCTAAAAATGTTCGAATTCTGCCAGTGTGCATAGTTATATATTCAAGAATGTCATAATATAAGGTTTGTATGTATAACAATATTATTAGAGGTAGTGAATATAGTGAGTATCAAATTATGTTTGAAAGGTAATGGTAAGAGTCTCAATTTTTTAGTATCAAAAAAATATATATAATAATGTACCATGTTTGCATTTTTTTCTGGTAATTAATACTCTCTCCGTCCCAAATTATCTGCTGTTCTAGAGTTTCACACAGATACTAATATGTATGATAAAAATACTAAAATACCCTTTGTGCTGACTTTTTTATTAATTGAAGAGAAAGAAAAAGCAGCTAATTAATTTGAGAGAGAGAGAGAGAGAAACATTGAAGAGAGAGAGAGAAAGCATCACATTAATTGAAGAGAGAGATAGAGAGAAACAATTATTAATTGAAGAGAGAGAGGGGCATGAATGTGGATGTTTAAAAAAGAGGAGAGGCATTAATGAGAGTAATGATTATCAACAATTAAGATAAAGGGGCAAATTTGGAAAACAAATGAAAAAAATGCATTGAAATCTTAAAAAAGCAGATATTGTGGGATAAATTTTTTTTGCTAAAACAGCAGATAATTTGGGACGGAGGGATTACTATGATTTGGAATTTTACTTTTGTATTTTGTCAAGACATCCATACAACTGAAGATTTCAAGGTTTGTGCTTTCTATCAACTTCCTTCCTAAAATTCACCAACAAAGTTGACGCGACCATAAGAAATTTGTTGGTAAAGGCTGCTGCCGATGGTGGTGGTGGTGTTGGGGAGGAGAAAATGATATTGTAATGTATAACCACCTCCCACTTGTACAATAAACGGCTACTAGAAAATAAGTAGCATCAACTCATACAGATTGAATAATCTAATCTAACAAATTAAGGACACAAAGGACCACACATGTTAGAAGGCTAGTTTTAACTTATATCTTTTCCAACTAAGTGAATCAAACTACCATATACTCAACGTACCACGTCGAAGCATGATCTAGGTAACAGTGGTATACACACCCCAGCTGTTTAGGAATTATTATGAACTAACCAACTAATAACATATAACTCAAAGCTCTTGTAACATTATAATTACATTTATTTAATAACTGATTATAAACTGCACACACAGATATATATGAGTTTGAACTTTTATAGTATGATCCTAGAACACTTGTATCTTCACACACAATAATCAAATATAACATACAAGTAAAAGACAAATAAGAAGACCCCGGTTCTTATTACCTATTACAGATATGCATATTGCAAACCAATAACAATAGCTAGAGACAGACGGTATAACAGAAAATTAAAGGTAAGACAAACCCATTGCTGCCAAAATTGTTCTTCAAGTCCAACTCACCTGTTAGTCCTGTGAAGTTCTAACTTGCTGCTTGATACTGTCTGTGGGAAGAAGAGCGGCAGCTTCAGGTAAAGCCGACGTCATAGTTTGGTACAGAGCAGCCATTTGAGGGGCCAGGGGTTGAGTATAGTACATGTGCGCTTGTGTAGGATCAGTAAATTCATAAGCATAGTTGGCAGTAGTACTCGATGTAGGAGCAATTGACTGAGAAGGATGATGAATCTGCGAGAAGCCAACATATTGTGGCTGATGTTGACCGGAAGGAACCTGAACCAATGATGGAGAAGTCGTAGTTGCAGTCCTGTACACACCCGCAGCGATTTCAGATTTAGGGGCAGGTGCAATCCTAGCAGTGTTGTATGCTGCAGAAGGAGGAGGGACCATAGCAGGAGGGGGTGCTTGGGGACGGCTAGATGGTGTGGTGACGGCAGCTTCACTAAAACCTGGTTGCTGCACAGCCATGTTATATGCTTGGGGCTGTCTAGCAGGCACATAGTACACTGGGTAGTGTTGATCAAGCGCAGGGTGGTGAGGATGGTGCGGTTGCTGGGAAGGATATATGGGGTAGTATGACGACATTGGCATTGCTCCAGTGGGGTGATGTTGGATATACTGTGCACCAGCATGAATGAATTGTGGTTGTTGTTGATGCAAGTGTGGATGATCTTGTTGATCATATTGCGTTTGCAACAAATACCCAGAATCTTGAAATTGAGGTTGCACCTGAACTCTTATGTTTGGATCGGTGATCTTTGGTTCAACAGGATTAGCAGAAACCCTACTCTGCCCAGATGAAATTTGGACATTTGGGTCTTGATAGATCATAGGTTTGTGGCAAGACAAGGGGTTTGTTATACTACCATCGCTGTACACATCAAACAACCAAGAACCCATTTCATAGCAGTTTCAAGACATCATACATACACGAGTTCATATAATTTAAATTGATTAAGCTGTGTGATGATTACACAACTCAAAATCATTGAGATATCTCAGCTTAAATTTTCAATTTGTACATTCCCCGACACAACCAACCAAAAAATTAGAGAAATCGACTACCTTGAAACTGAATATAGGGGATGCATGTCCACAGATTTTATACAAACTCAAGCACATATAGGGAACTCATCTATATGGGTTTAGATAGTAGAAAATGGATAGTGCTAAAATCATAATTTTAAGCTGGTTTAGAAATTGAATATTTAAATTATTCATCTTGACCGGAATTGAAGAAGTATCAATTTAAATGCTTCAAAAAGTCTACCTCAAATTATGCACTGTGTGCAAGCAAAAGACAATATTAGAGAAATTTGGGTACCTTGAAACTGAATCAGGGGAAGCCAAATCTCGACCCCCACCAGTTGTTTTCTGATGCAATTGTGAAGGCACTGACTGTGCATGTTGCTGTAATTGTTTCCTGTATCCCACTGACACAGCACCCTCCGATCTCTCATCATTGGAGAAAATCCTATTCGAATACTCCCCAATAACCGGTACAGAACTCATAGGCACACCCGATGCTGCAGTCAAAACAGTAGGTGGAGGCGAAGACAAAACCACAAAACCCCCATCATCTGATTTCTGATTCGCATTTCCACCAACACCCGTCTGAGCAAATTGCTCTTCAATCCCCACCTTCTGCTGCTGATCCTCTACCGCGTGAACCCTAATAGGCGGCAAGTTCCCCAAAGACGGGGAAGAAGAAGCGGACCCAAACGACGAGGTCGTATCCAACATCGGAGAATCAGGCACCGAATGAACATCCTGATTCTTACTAATACTACTAGTACCACCCACCCCTTTGAGATTATTCGAATTACTAGCAATCATAGCATCATCATCAAGACCCAGTAAGCAATTTACTGAATTCGAATCCGAAAGTCCACCACTGGTCGTGCCATTGAGAGCATTCAAAAACCAGTCCTCAGACTTGATTGAATTTTCCAACAAGGACCCTATGGAAGAAATTGATTCGGGCTTGGACGGAAAAAGAAAAAGGCGTAGGCGAGATGATTTACCGGAAGAATTGTTGTTTAGCCGGTCATATTCGTCGATCATATTATCGAGGTCTTCGTCGGTAGTGACGGAGATTAAGGAGTCGAGGTCTTCGTTTGGGAGTTGGTACTTGAGAGTGAAATTGGGTTCGCTGCTGTCGAGCAGGGTTTTGGAGAGACGGTGAGTGAGGTCGGAGAGAGAAGCGTGACGATCAACGACGACTATGCGGGTGTCGCCGCCTATATAACATAAGGATTTGTCGTGTGGGCGCGGCACTATGTGGCCGCCGAAGCTACACATGAGACGTAGCTTGGGAGCGGTGGTTCCAGGAACAACTTGGTACGAGTCATCCAAGGAATCGGTGATTCTGGAGCGTGGGGATGAGTCGACTGAGTCGGTTGTGCCGGCGGCTGTGGTGGTGGCGATGGGCGGAGCAGGTGTGGGGTCCATAGACGTGTTTTGCGATGAGAGAGAAAACTGAAAAGGAAGATGGTTCGAGTGGGGGTTGGATGCTCTCTATAGTGTTTTTTTTTTTGGGGATGAGACCTGAGAATGATGCTCTTCTATAGTTAGGCCAGCTGTTTCCGTTAATTTAATCGGATTATTCATTGACTATTGTATTTCTATACAATTGAAAGTTATGAATTTTTACTATGTCTATTTTATTCTGGACTATGAGGCATCATTACCCATAAGAATTTTTGATAAAAATTGAATAATTTTAAATTAAAATTTGAATGAAAAAAATTACAGTATTTAATACTCCCTCCGTCCTAAATTAATTGCTCAGTTTTGATTTTTTAAAATCAAATTGACCATTTTTAAAATTAATCTTTTTACTATTTTTGCTAAAATATAGGTGAAGAGATTATAACCAAAAGAAAGTATATACAATTTATTACTAATCCTAATTTTTATAATTTTAGAAATATATTTATATATGCTTAATTATTAATTTTAAAAATAGTCAATTTGACTTAAAAAAGTCAAAACTGAGCAATTAATTTGGGACGGAGGGAGTAATTAATATGTCTGAAATATTTGAATGATAAAATTTTATTATTCGACTCTTTTGAAAAAATTTAAAATTATTGTAAATTTATTTAATATTACTTAATATAATATAGTTAATATTTTTTTTAATTTATTCAGCTGTTCATTCAGTCAAAAAAATATGACTTGACCATTCAATTCATTCATCGGACCGATTCAACCATTTAGACGATTTTTTTTTAAAAATAAACTCGGCTGACCGATTCAACCATTCAGCCATTTAGATATATTCAGTGCTCCTAAATTACAATCAATTTTCACAATTTTATGAAGAATAATTTATAAAAATATTAAATAATTTTAATAAAATTTAATTATTTCTAAATATACGCTGAAATAATGAACTCCAAGAGGAAGTTGAAAGAAATGGGGGCAGACAGGACAGGTTTGTGTGTAAAAGAAGACAGACATAAAGAAGCCCAAGCCGCAGGGTAGTGTGATTTGATCTGCTCTAACATACTCTTTATTAGATCAAATCTTAACACATTTATTTACTGATCCGATTTAATTTTACCAAATGATTTTCTAAAATTAAAAAAAAAAACATATGTTCCGATTTACTCTATCAAAACAAAACTGGCATTAATAAAAAAAAATCCATAGCTGAATCCTGCCGAAAACACTAATAATATCTTGTTTACATTTAAAAATAGATTTGTTTTATCTGAGCATAAAACGAATACATAAACTAAAAAAAAACGTTGTCTCGTGAATTCAGCAGAGGGGAGTGAGAAATAAATGCAATAATATAGGCGTAAGAGCTTACTTATATAAGGGTTGGTTAACATAAAATTAATTTTGACAAATTGATCAATACAGTATCGACATGCAGACAGAAGGTGGTCTCTCTTTGCGTGTCAACACTACATAAGACGACAATTGATCAACTGACTGTAAAATTAACTTGGTGATAACCAGATTTTTTATATGGAGAGTAATAGATATAGATATAGTGAGAGAAACAAAATTTACCGGATGCCTACAAAAATAAATTCAATTCACAAAACTGAAAGTGAAACTTGTTGTGTTTATATTGCTTATCCTGCATAATTTGGCCATGTTGTTGTGTACTCCATTTGTAAGCAGTAGAATAAAAAATGCTAAAAAAGAAACTCGGATGAAATTTTTTTTATGGCAATTATTTTTCTTCTTTCCTGTTTCCAGCATAATTCAGAAGATTTGAACTTGGCAAAATTTTGGGCCATATGGTTATGATCAGAAGTAAAGTTTGAGAGAAATTGAAAAATGTTGGTAAGTGAAAGTTCTTAAAAAAAATAGTGCGGAAGTAAAAAATATTAGGGAGATTAAGTGAATTTCTTTCCTAACTTAATATAATTTTATAAATTAATTTAATTGTACAAATAATTTTTTTAAATGAATCGATTTTGTTCATAATTCGTATTGTTGGATTAGATCATAGGGCAGACTTGATAATTATATTAGATCAGAACATAATTTGCTATGATCGAACACACTGACAGAGATTCACGTGGTCTGACATCTAATTGCCTAATTTGCTAATCGGGTTGTGTGTGTTTGTCTGATAGAGAAATTGATCAGATGACTCTAGTGGTCATGGCTTAGAATGTAACTAATATTGATAAAAATAAAAAGGGTCTTTTACATAAATATACAATAAATAAAAATCTTTGTATCAATCAAATAATTACAAAAAGAATGTAATTATTACAAAAATAGTACAATTCACATTAATAAAGAAACTTAAAATCAAGGACAAATAACTGCCATAATTAATAATTCAAATTTAAATATTTGGATCTAACAACAAAAATAAATTCAAATTCAAATCTTCATCTCCCTCACATACACTTTGAAATAATAGTCCGCCGCTACACCGCCGCGAATCTCCGTTGCCAATGAGAATAAGAAGAAGATTCACCCTACAAAAAATTTAAAAATAAATAGATGTAACTATTAATGTTCTGAATTTTTTTTTATATAACTATTTTGTTACTCATACATAATAAAATGGTTACCTTTGTATGAATGGTTGGCTACCAACTGCATCACATTCAACGAAATTGGTAACTTAATAAAATTGAATTAGTTACCTTGGTCTGAAGGTTTGGCTACCAATTGCACTATAAAAAACTGCAGATGTCTTGGTGCAGTTGGTTACCATGGTATGAAGGTTTTGTTACCTTGGTATGAAGTTTTGCTTACCTTGATCTGAAGGTTTGATTACCAACTGCACTAAGAAAAATTTAAAAGTGGGTAGGATGATTGGTTACTTTGATATGACAGTCTGGTTACCTTGATATGAAAATTTGGTTATCAATTCATCACTATAAACGTAACAATTATTTTAGAGATTAATGTGAGACCCCAGATTTTATAAATAAAGATTTAAATTTCTCAAAATATTTTTTTTCAATATTATGGAGTAAATTTGATATAATGTTATAGTTGTGGGTAATATTTATAAATTTTGTAAAGTACGCAAGTTGTTATATAATATTCGTTTGGTCGGAAAATATTCTTTTTGTCGAGGAATATTCGTACGACGACATAATTATTGGTGGACCCCACAACGAAAGCACTGTCGTAGTTAGAAAATGACAAAAATATTTTATGAAAATAACGGCGGGGGTTTTATTGTTAAAACTGTTGAACTACCCGGTAGTAAAAGTACAGTAATACACGTGGTTGCATAGTAGCACACGGTATTAATTATTGATGCTTACGTGATAAGTCACCCAGTTTTACTCAATTATTGATACAGTAATTGTTGCATCATATCTCTCATATTATTGATTCGATTATTGTCACAGTATCATCTGCATAATATGTTATTTTATTAAATCAATAATTGAGACGACAAAGTTATTCATATTATTAAATTGTAATATTTATAATGTCTAGAAGTTCTGTTAAGGAGATGTTAGGTAATTGTGCGCCAGTGAGGAGAAATCCTTACCGGAAGACCCCCTCTTTCTTGGGAACGACCTGGTTGATAAATATTGTGAGTTATAATATTAATGATGATTATTAATTAAAGTTGTGTTCGGAGTTGAATTTGGAGACGCGAACGTGATAGTTGAGTCCGGAACAACGAAATTAGTAAAAATAATCTATAAACACAAAAATTTTCGGGATTCACTATTTGGTCAAAAAGTCAACAGTTGACTTTTTCGGAAAAATTCAAACTTTAAAATTTCAAAATTTATATTTTTGATAAAAATAATTTCATTATGTTGGAGTTGTTTACATTGGTAAAAATCGACATTTATTTCGATGATAATTGATGTCTGAGGGTTATATTGATAAATCGAGTAATTTATCGGATAAATGAGCAATTAATTGCTACTAATTCACATGTTTATAACTATTTGTTCACATGTGTGTACTATTGATTCACATTCTTGTTACTATTAGGGGAGTTGATGCAAGATTGATAATACTTGCATGACTAAGTTAAAAATGGAGGTATAGATGAAGGTACTAAATATGTAATTATTTTTTTCACATGAATTTACTATTGAGTCACATGAATAAACTATTAATTCACATGATTTACTATTAGGGGGGGTGCAAGTTTGATAATACTTGGATGACTAAATTTAAAATAAAGAAAAGAGGAAGGTATTGTACTGTAATTTTTCGAGCCCCAAAATGTGTAATTATCGAAACTATGTTTTTCTATAAATAGAAGCTCATTCTTTTTCATTTCTCACCAATTCACTAAAGCTATAGAGCGGTTATTATAGAGAGAAATTATAGAAAGAAAGAAGAAGAGAAGTTTACTACCTCACTACTCCTTTATCCAGTTCTTTTACGGTAAGGGGTGTTATTCTTTCTTATTCATGAAGAGAACTTCTGTTATTCCATTCTTTATTATTCTGTTGGAATAACCTGTATACGCGGCATACCCTATACATAACCTGTATAAGCGGCACACCCTTTACTTGGTGAAATTTTTCTGTTGTTCCATTCTTTTATTATTATGTTGAAATAACCTATTTATGCGAAGTACCGCATACATGGTGAAATTTTTCTATTATTTCATTCTTTAATATTCTGTCGGAATATCCTGTCGGTATGAATTTCACCTGATCTGGTTCCATTATTTATTATTCCGCATTTAATATTCTGTCGGAATATCTTGTCGGTGTGAATTTCACCTGACCTGGTTCCATTATTTATTATTTCGCATTTAATATTCTGTCTCAATATCCTGTCGGTGTGAATTTCACCTGACCTGGTTCCATTATTTATTATTTCGTTATTTATTATTCTGTTGGAATAACCTGTCTATGCGAAGTACCGCATGCATGGTGATTTCTGTTGTTATTTCATTCTTTATTATTCTCAGTTGGTTAAATTTTTGATTTCTATACTCTATGAAATTAGTGGAATATCTTTGATATTTGCGCTTCATCCAGTATCTTTTCATAGAAATATTCTTCTGAGAATTCTTGAATTTTACACCACAAAACAGTATCTTGTTGACAATTTGGACGTTATTGGTTCATGGACAAATTAATTCTTGAACTTGTTTTATTGAATTCTTATATCATTGTCATCATCCTCATATTTATATTTTGTTGAAAGTCATCTGTGGCCTGTAGAGCATAGATGGACTTGGTATGATTATGACCAGGGATTATTCGATATAATCATGACCGTAATGTTACAAATGATGTGATAAAAGTCCTCATTAGCCCGTAGTGCATTGATCATGGACAATTGTTGGCATGATCATGACCATTGATGAATACACGAATATCCTTGGCCCGTAGTGCATGGATAATTTGTGGTCGTGATACTAAAGAGTATCATTGGCCGTAGTGCAGGGGTGATTCGATGATGTGGATTATTTATTAAGCTGAGTCTCAGCGATAAAAGTGATGAAAAACCTTTTAAATCTTAAAAGATAGTAGATTTTATTCTCTACTTGACTCTTTTAATGGATTGCTTATTTTCACTGCAGTTTTTTTATCTAAAACTTGTTGTCTATTATATTTTATCAGTTGTTATACTGTTGAAGGCTAATAATAATTTATTCTGCATTATCTTAGTCATAATATTTCTTACTGGGTTAGCTGAGCTCACTCTTTGCTTTCATTGTTCTCTTCAGAAAATGAGAACGTAGCAGGGACTAGTCGGGAACAGAGTGATGGTCCTAGATGGTGTATTAGTAGTCTTCACTATTCTGTGAAATAGTGTGATAATAAATATAATGAGGACTCCATTGTGTTTGAATACTGTCTAGATGAAAATATTCTTATTAAAACTCTCAATTATGTTTTATCGTATTTTACACGACTGTTGTATAATTAAGTTTGTATTTGTATTTTGTGCCATGTATTTGGCGACCCAAGATGGGTGATGTATACCTATTTTGGGGGCATCACAATTAACATGAAATATAAATTCTCATCTTTCTCTCTGGAATACAGAGAGTATTTTCTAAACTTCAATTCTAATTATTCAATTAAGCCAATGACAATCAACCGAAGGATTTGAATAACTCACCCGTAACCGGGATCCGCATAGTAAGGCACATTGGATAACAAATTCTCATCAATATCAAAAACCCAAGCATCATTCCAAGCGCCGGCCACATTCACCGTCTTTGCAAACTCCACCGAATTATCGGCGACCATCTCGGAATCTGACTGGAACCCATCGTCGGTCATGTACTCCTTCACGTAGTGTATGCACCTCTTTGGAATTCCACTCCACTTTCTAGCGTCATTTGTCTCCACGCTGAATCTCCAGCTGTCGTAGTATATGCCATCATCCAGTATTTTAGAATTAGTTGAATGCAGTTGTTATAATGATGAGAAAGAGAAGAAGCATAACTAATCCCTAAATTAAGGAATTTTAATTGAATACTAATTCCTTAAATTAAGGAATCCTAATTGCAATAGTATTGTAAATAAATATGGAAGTGTATTAGTTGTAGAAAAATTTTATGAGGGCACTATTGTTATAATAATTCTAAAAAATGTAATAGAATATGTAATTCATCCATAAATATATAGGTCCGGATCCCGTCTGAGATTCCGGATCTTATAAAAATGCGGACTTTTTTTTTTTAAAAAAAAATAACTAAAAAAAATTTAATATTTTATGAAATTGAAATTTTTACATAATACAATGTTTTGGGTATGATTTGGATATATATAACAAAATCGCTCTTGTGGAACTTCAAGATAGTTCCTTTAAGCACACTTCAAGTCTTACTCACTTCAAATTTCATTGCAATTCCTTTAAGGAGAAGGAGTTGAATTCCTCTTATGCCTTACTAAATTTATACTCTCTCTTTGCCTCAAAATGTTAATCCACCATCATAAGTCAAATATTTAGAAAGTTAATGTTTTCAACTTTAACATAACCAATGGTCAACATCACAATCAAACAATGATGAATTTTGCACATTAATTTTAAAAGTAGCCACATTTTCGGACATCAGAAAGCAGAAATTGAAGTCCAATTTTCAGACAGAGAAAGTATAACTTCTGCTCATCTTTCAATTTAATCAGTTAGTAGTATGCAATTATTTCCACCCACAAGCAATGATTTTTAAAATTTTAATCATTCAACCAAAGAGAGATTTTCTTCTGATTTATAAAAGATAAAAAATTACAAATTAACTAAAAGAGATACTTTCCCAGAAATTCAAATACAGTAATATTACACAGGAAACATCAATTTCAAGAAAGACTAGTAATTTAGAAAGCTAAAAATGAAACATTAGGCTCACACAAACTATCAATTAGGGGTTCCAATCCAATCATTTTTATTTTCGAGCACCAAATTCTCAAACTGAAAGAGGGAATTCAATTCAAAGCCAGAGAATTTGGAAAATCAAATTTAAGCAATCACTTCTAAGTTCTAGTTGTGGTTTGGAAATACAAGGCGGATGAGAAATTAAGACAGGGAGAAAAAAATACTTACTAATTCAACACAAAGAAGAACGATTCTCTTGATTAATATACCAACAATTTCGTTTTCTTCTTCCCGTCAGGATTTGTGTTAGCGCCTCGCCTATAACATCGATGGTGCAGCAGTGGTGCGACGGTGGTCGGCAATCTCCCTCCTTCTTCTCTTCCTCCCTACTCCCTCTTCTCCCTCGTCTGTATCTCCCTCTTTTCTTTCTTTTCTGTACTGATCGAGCGAACCTGAATGTGATTAAGTTTATGAGAATCAGCGACCATTATCAGCGACCGCATGCGGTCACTGATTTTTAATGATGTGGACATATCAGCGACGGCTAGCGGTCGCTGATATAGGTTGGTCGTCGAGCCAAAGTTTCGCACCAATTTTTGGGAGGAAAATTCTTATCAGCTACTGATCAGCGATCGCATGCGGTCGCTGATATTAACTAGCGACTAGAATCCTTCGTGGTCCCAAATAGCGCTCACTATTACTATTATCAGCGACCGGATAGGGCGGTCGATGATATCATTGGTCGCAGATGGCTCTTTTTCTTGTAGTGTAGAATGTCGCTTCTAATCTGAAATTTGATTGATAATTTTGTTGTGTCAGTGTTTAGCCTATTGCACTGCATACCAAGTTGTGCATATCTATGAATGAGCAAGTTGATGGGACTAGTATGCTGGTAACTTCAAAATTGTGGTATAGGTTACTGTCAGACCACATTTTGTTGAAATAAAAGTACAACTGGAATCATCTCCATTGTCTGACAACTGAAACCATAAAAATAATGCAATATTGTAAATGATTACCAAATCAACATTATATAGTAACCAAATTATATCTGATTAGTAACCATAAATCTGAAACACATTGTTTGCATTCAGTTTATAATTAACTCACTGAGTATCATGACGTGGTTACCAACTAAAGACTAAATAATTAAACCTAGGTAACCAAACACTTATATGAAGGTAACCAATTTATGATTGTGTATTACATGAATTGAACCTAGGTAACCAAACACTACGGGTCAGTACATGAATTGAACCTAGAAAGAACCATGCCAAAATTTCAGTATACAATTCTACTTTATACCAATATGAAATCCATCAATAATAACTAATAATCATTTTATTAGTTTTGTTTCCAATTGAAAATCGAAATCATATACTCATTGTCGGATTCAAAGTTATATTATGTGATTTCAATATCCAGATTCAGATTTTGGTTTACTTACCTTTGTAATTCTGTTTGAGATTCGGTTTTTAAATCCTTCGATCTCTTAGGGCATGTCGGTTTTGGATTTCCTCTTTGCAAAATTTGGCTACTACGACTTATTCTTTTTTCGTGATTTTGAATGATGTTCAGTAGTAGCAACTCCGTCTTCTTTTGCCCATTTTAAATTTTTTCTTTGCAAACTTCGGCAACTCGGGTTTCTTCTTTGTTCCTGCTTATGAATGATCTTCGGTTTAGATTTGGATAAATCCGACTTCTTCTTTTTTTCGTGATTTTGAATTGGAGTTTGTTTTGATTGCTAGATCGTAAAACATTTGCAAAGAATTAGTAACTGCCACATATTGCAGTAACTTCTCCTTGATTTCAGAATTTTCTTATTTCTGTAAAACTGAATGATCTGATGTGTTTATCGTGTTGCACTTTTTTTAAAATTATTTTATGGTTGTATTAATATTATAATTACTTTTTAATTATTGTATATTAGTGTAAAGAACCCTATATTTATTAACCTTTAGATATAGTAGTAGTACTTACTACTTAACTTGCCATCCCAAAAACTTTTCATTCAGTATAAATTGGGTCTGTCAATTACGGCCCGTGTACATAAGTGAGTTCTAATGGTTTATATATTTTATTATAACACGTTGGTTGGTGCTGTCCCAATTAACCAAACCTTAAAGTTGTGGCACATGACTTGTAATCGCTTAAAAGTTGTGGCACATGACTTGTAAACACATATAACAAACCTTTTATGTATTTGTCAAAAGTAATCTATCAATCGTATGTTACTAAAATGAGAGGTGAAGGACAACTTTAAGAGAATAAATCTCCTCACAAACCTAGGTTTTTTCAAGCCTTGAAAGCATATTTTATTATGAAAATTGTTAAATTCATAACATTTTTTGTTATTTTTACAATAAAAGTGTCGCTGTAGATGTATAGCGACGGTGATAACCGACGCTATAGGATCTATAGCGACACTTTTGTTGTATAAATAATATTTTTTGTCTTTTAGTATTTATTATTCTCATTGAGAAGAATTAAATTCAATTTATGTTATATTCTCTCCCGAAATGTTTTCTAAAATAAAAAAAACAAAATATCACAATTTCAGATCCATGAGCTGCAGATAGTGTTCACTTAAAAATATATTTAAATTTCATGAAGTTGTCATCCCGTTGAATATGTATAAAATTAAGTTCATAATTTTTTGTTGTATTTTAGCAAAAAAATTTATTAGTTATTTTTTGTCATCTAAAATTTTGTTGCAAGTTAGCTGGTATGCAACATTTGACATAATAAATATAACAAAAAGTTATAAACTTATATATTAATATTAAAATGGCAGTAACATACTCTGAAGTAAATAAAAAATCAGAAACTATGGTATAGAAAAAGATAAGTATTGAATCTATATAACCTTTTGTTTGGAAATTGGTAATTGGAATTGGAGGAGACATGTGATGTGCGTATGATTTTTGCTCAAACCATTGTCAACTTAATTTCCTAATTAAAAGATGTAAATTTAAAAACTTTCCTAATTATAAGACCTAAATTTAAAAATTAAGAACCGTCCAGCGCCAGATAGCTAAATATATGCATGCCTTGGTTGGATTCAAATACAGGTCCCCATTAATATTGCATAATCAAGAAACTAATTCCTTCCTTATTATCTATCCAACTCACAAATTTTCTTTGTGGTTGATTAAAAGTTGTAGATTTGATTTTCTGCCATGACTTCAACTCGTTGCGCAGCGTGCAAGTATTTGAGAATAGGGATTGCCTTTCTAAATGCTGATGAGCACCAGCATGAGCAGCCAATTGAATCTGCTGTACCAATTAGCTTCATTAGTATTCCATTTTTACCTGAACAAAACTTTGGTTTTGACGCACTATTTTCCTAGCTAGCTAGCACACTGATGATTATTATTAGCACTAATTTATTTTCCCTTTAAATTTAAAAATAATTTTTATTTCCTACTCCAATATATTTCATGGCTTTGTTTATTTAATCAGATAATTATTTGCCACCACCAAAATTAATTAATTATATTCGTATTTGGCCCATAAACAAATGGACAGTATAGCTGTCAAATTGCACAATAAGGGAAGAATCAATTATGTCTTCAACTTGTTGAAAAAAAATATTATATATGCCTCCAACTAAAATAAGTTGAATGAGTAGGTAGGTAAACTAATGCTGCTTTTTTCAATAAGCTCCTTCATAGATACTAATTGATGAGGACAAAAGTTAAATTTAGCAAGTAAAATATACTTAGGGGTTGTTTGTTTATGACTGAATAGCTGATCGGTCAGCCATTCAAACGATTTGGGTTGAATGGTTTAGTGTCATTTTTTTTGGATGAATGATGTGACGCCCTCAAAATTAGGTATACGTCACCCATCTTGAGTCGCCAATACATGGTACATAAATTCAAATACAACTTAATTATACAACTGTCGTGTAACATACGACAAAACATATGATGTGAGTTCTAATAGAAATGTTGTCATCTAGACAATATCCATACTCAAAGGAGTTCTCATTACATTTATTGTCACACTATTTAACAGAATAGTGAGGACTACTATCTAATACTATCATATGGACCGTCACTCCATTCCCCGACTAGTCCCAGCTACGTTCTCATTTTCTGAAGAGAACAGTGAAAGAAAGAGCGAGCTCAATTAGCCCAGTAAGAAATATTATGAATAAGATAATGCAGAATAAATTATCGTTAGCCTTCAACAGTGTTAAACTGATAACATACAATAAACATCAAGTTAACTGCAGCAGAACAAGTAATCCATTAAAAGAGTCAAGTAGAGAATAAAGTCTACTATCTTCTATAGTTTAAAAGGTTTTCATCAATTTTTATCGCTGAGACTCAGCTTAATGAATAATCCACATCATTAAATCATCCCTGCACTACAGGCCAAGGATATTCTTTAGTATCACGACCACGAATTATCTATGCACTACGGGCCAAAGATAATCGTGTTTTCATCAACGGTCCTGATCATACCATAAAATAATTCATCTTTGCTCCCTTGGCCGAAGAAAATCCATAGTCATAATCATACAAAAAACTGTCCATCAATGCACTACGACCCAATAAGGACTTTTAATTTTTACATCATTTGTAACATTACGGTCATGATTATACCGAATAATCCCTGGTCATAATCATACTGTGACGCCCCCAAAATAGGTCCATTCCATCCAACCCATTTTGAGTCGCCAAATACATGGTACAGAAACAACCACAACTTTTACAACCCATAAACTGTGAGTTTGAATACAAACATTGTCATCTAGACAATATACATACCCAACTATGTCCTCAATACAATTATTGATATATTATTTTATAAAATGGTGAGGACTACTAAACAACTCTCTCAAGGACCATCAATTCATACCCCGACTCGTACCCGCTATATTCTCGTCTCCTGAGAAGAAAAATGAAACAAAAGGAAAAGGGTGAGCTCAACTAGCTCAGTAAAGAATATTATGACTAAAATAATATACAACAAATTATCATTAGTCTTCAACAGGGAAAAATCTGATAGAATACAATAGACAACAAGTTTTAAATCAATATTCGCAGCGGAAAATATTAATTCATAGAAGAGTTACGTAGAGGATGAAATCTACTAATGTCTATGAATTTAACAGTCCATCAACAGTATTTTTTTATCCCTGTAACATCAATCAATGCACATCTTGAATCATATATTCATCCTTGCACTACAGGCCAAGGATATTCATCTGTTGGTCATGTTCATCTAAACACCTGTTCATCTTTGCACTACGGGCCAAAGATATTCATCAGAAATCATTCATCTTTGCACTACATGTCAAAGATATTCAATAATAACATCCTTTAAGACTGAAGATGATAAAAATATTTTTAAAGAAGCGAATCCAACAAATGACAAGGATTAAGGATTAAGGATTCGTACTTTGTTTTATCCATGTCCAAAATACCTCAAAAGTAATCATAGTGGTGTAAAATTCAAGAATGATCAAAACATGGATACAATCAAAGCTAGTATCCACAGTAGATATTTTGGACGAAAGAAAAAAAAAATAATTTTTCTGTGAATAGTGCCGTATTCGTGAATAGTGTCGTATACGTGAATAGTGCCGTATACGTGAATAGTAACTCCGGCACAAAAAGTTCCAAATTTGATAAAAACATTCACCAATATTTCGGCATAATGATATTGAAGAAAATAATATCATTTAAGAAGAAAATAACATCCCTTACCTCAAAATAACCGTACTTCTGACTGAATTTCGGTATAGTGCTGACAGAAACTCGCACCGTATAGCAACACTCAAAGTATACTCACAAGAATACGCTCGATAATATAGAGAGAGAAAGAGAGAAAACTTTGTTTCTGGTGTGATTTTCAATTCTAACTTAGCCCTCTATTATAGGAAAATGTTAGAACGCCAAAGGAGACTAAATTAATAAATTATTATTATTAAAATCACATTTCTACGCATGCTTTCAGCCCCTCAATGCTGAAAATTTCAGCAGCCCATGTGCATTCAACACCCACCAAAAAGTGGGTCCCACCATAATTAATAAAAAAATCATTTTATTTTCCGTAACTTCAATAATTCATAGAAAATAGCATGTTTATCAGAAAAATTCGAAACTCGCGACTTTTCATAGGAAATTTCATTCTCTACAACTTTGCAGAAGAAAATTTTTCCAAATTCCAAACAAAAATTGACCGAAATCCACAACGGGCGATTTTATAGTCTATACTCAATTTTCGGTCAAAAATTATGTCCACCGTCACACAAACATGTGTTAAACATTTAATGCCACAAAAATACTCTACCTTCTCATATACTCATATATCCCACATTCATTGTAAAAATATAATCGTTAATATATTATTAAAATAATATATTTAAATGAATTATTTTATCAGAAAAGGATAAAATATTATTTTTCAACAATTGTCACATTAAAAATTTTCTCCATCTATATCCACATAAAATAAATATTATCTTTATCATAATAAATCAATAATTAATTATTAAAAATAGATATTACAGAATCACAGTACCGACAACCAGGCCGTTCCCAGGATAGAGGGGCCTTTCCAATAAGGATTTCTCCTTACTGGCGCGCAATTAGATGACCAAACCTCTCCTTGACAGAACTTTCTAGACATTGCAATAATGTTATCTGATAATATTATTCAATAATATGAATTATTGATCTGATAATGGAAAATACTGTGCAATGACAATTATTGAAACAATAATAATATAAATATCAACGCAGCAATTATTGAATCAATAAAGTAATGAACAGTAACTCCTGTACAATTATTGAGTAGTGTCTTCTTACGTAAGGATCAATAATTCAAAATACTGTGCAATACCGTGTGCTACTGTGCAACAACGCGTATACGTATTTTAACCACCAGGTAACCCAACAGTGTTAACGGTAACAATTTACGCCGTTATTTATAAAACTCAATCTTTGTCGTTTTCTTTCATCTAACCGTTTTTCGTTATGGGGCCCACAAATGACTGCGCCGTCGTACGGAGATTCCCGACAATACGAATATTCCACGACCAAACGAATATTCCCCGACAACAATGAATATATTATAACCACTTGCTTATTTTGAAATATTTGCGTATTTTACCCATAACTATTCACATTAATCAAATCAACCCTTACTATTCAAAATAATAATTAAAGAAAATTAAATTTCATTTATTAATTATTTGGGGTCTTACACATACCAAGTCCATCTATGCATTACAGGCCACAGATGACTTTCAATAAATATAAAAATGAGGATGATGACAATGATATAAGAATTCAATTAAACAAGTTCAAGAATTAATTTGTCCAGGAACCAATAACGTCCAAATTTTAACATGATACTTCTTTGTAGAATAAAATTCAAGAATGCTCAGAAGAATATTTCCATAAAAAGATACTGGATGAAGTGCAAATATCAAGGATATTCCACTAATTTCATGGAATATAGAAGTCAAAATTTTAATCAACTAAGTATAATACCGAATGGAATAACAAAAGATATCACCATGCATACTGTGCTTCGCATAGGACAGGTTATTCCAATAGAATAATAATAACGGAACCAGGTCAGATGAAATTCACACCGACAGGATGTTCCAACAGAATAATAAATGCGGAATAATAAATGATGGAACCAGGTCCGGCGTATAGTATAGACATGATATTCCGACAGAATAATAAAGACAGAATAATATAAACGGAACCAGGTCCGGCGTAAAGCAGAGACAAGATATTCCAACAGAATCGTAAATACGGAATAATAAAGGCGGAACCAGGTCTGGTGTAAACACACAGACAGGATATTCTAACGGAAAAATAAAGACAGAATAATAGAAGAATGTCACCAAGTATAGGGTATTCCGCGTATACAGGTTATTCCAACAGAATAATAAGAATAGAATAACATAAGGATTCACCAAGTATAGGGTATGCACGTATACAGGTCATGTATAGGGTATGCCACTTTTACAGGTTATTCTAACAGAATAATAAAGAATTGAATAACATAAGTTCTCTTCATAAATATAAAAGAATAATATCCCTTACCGTAAAAGAACTGGATATAAGAGTAGTGAAGTAGCAGAAAACTTTTCTTCTATCTCTCTATAGTCTCTCTCTATAGTTTCTCTATCTAGAGTTCAGTGAATTCGTAGAAAATAATGAAGGAATGAGCTTCTATTTATAGGAAAATGTAATGCATAGTAACTAACTCATGAACGGTTCAGATTGATTTACTTTAATCTGACGGTCCATATTTAAGAAAAATCTTTTAATAAATAAAGTATATTCTATTATATAAAAAGATTTTTACTATGCAAACACTATACAACACTATGCAAAATAAAATATAATATATTCTATTTATAGAATAACTTTAATAAAGTATTCTGTTTTATATAAAAAGATGTTTCTGTTTTATTACGTTAATAATACGAATAAAACAAAATTTCATCATCGCTTACTTGAAAAATTTTCAAATGTCACCCTTAATTTTAAACTTTTATCAATTTAACTATTCACCAAATAAAAAATTGAACACTTTTATTTCATAAAATTCGGGGTCTCACAAATGAAGTTTTTTTTTTAAATATTAACTATTATATTAAGTAATATTAAATAAATTTACAACAACGTTAAATTTTTTAGAGATAAAATAATAAAAATTTGTTATTTAGTATTTTCAGAAATGTCAATTATTATATAATTTTTTTATTCAGTTCATGATTTGGTCTAATAAATTAAGATATTCCAATAATTGTCAAGTTTTGCTACTAAAGAGAAACAATGACAAAAAATATAGACTAATTAACGTGTTAGATTTAATTTTATTTTGGTTCCGACCGCAAATAAATATATATGTATTGAATGAATACAATGTCAAAAGGAACCTTCCAAGTATTTAATATTCTAAATACGTATAAAATTGAGTCCTAGTTTCATAGCTAAAAAGCCCATCAAATCATCTAGATGATTCAATGGTTTAAAAATTCCTTTAAAAAGACCCCACCCCCCTTAATACATTTGCAGGATTGGGCCCCACACGGCACTTGTAAACCTCAAATTGTTTGACCAATCAGCCTACCACTATTTGACCAAAAGAATATATATAATAGTATAATTCATAAAAAAGTACTGGATATCAGTATTCAGCAGTCGAGTCCGGTAACCGGTATTTACAAAGTTGGAGTAGTTGGTTATATTTGGAAACATTTGGTCCCATTTGAATAAATTTCCGATTGATTTGCCTGCCTGCCAAAATCTACTCTTTCTCTCTCTCTGAGATATTTGAGTGGGTTTTGCTTCAGATTAACAAGGTTTTCTTTCAAGTAATTCTGCTTCATTATCAATATAAGATCCGTTTATTATAATTATATACTGAAAACTTACTTTTTCACATTTTTGTGTTTTAGGTTATATTTTTTTGCCATTTTGGTGGGACACAATTGTTCTTAGATTCCGGGCGACTGTGATTTGTTTCGTTATTATATATATTTATATATAAAAATGGGTTGGAAGGATATCGTTTCTTTACGGAATTTTCGAGGTTCCTCTCAGGTTAGATTTCTTTTCTCTTTTTTCTTTTCAACAGCGTATTCTTTTTCTGGGTTCTAATAGTATGATGATATGAACAGCCTTTTTTGTTTATTTCTTATTTGAAATTACTTTTTGTCTGATTTTTTTGGGATGCATAAAGTGGTTTTCTTTTGATTTCATTTTCCCCTTTGTTTTTTTTAATTTGATTTCATTTGGTTAGTGATAGCCATGAACTGTGTTTGGGGCGATCCTTTCATCTTACAGTTCTGTTCAGTACCTTCAGCCATTTGCAATTTTGAGTTTCATTCTTCATATTTTATGATTTTAGGTGTGATGGATGCTCCATTCATATCTAATAGGAAGGGTTTATGAGATTTTATTACGAATACCTTTCAGGCTTGCACTCATGACATGTTTTAGTGCAAGTAGTTTTTTTTAAGAATCATTGAGTATGATATGAAAACATAAAATGAACACAGAATTATGGAACAAGTATTTGACATGGGTAGTCTCTATCCTTAAGGTGTCCTTACCAAAAGGCTCCTAGCAATTCACCTTCAGGATATATGTCAAATGCTCAGTTTCAAAACTGATAAAACTGAATTGTGAATAAAGCGCCAATGCGACGTGAACCCGCACCCCGACCCCGGGTCGCAGGCTGCACCACGTCATTGTGACCAAATCCAAGCCTTTCCTTTAGTACCACTAGTGAATTATACTATTCCACAAATATTTATAAAGTATTAAATAGTTTTATTCTTACTCAATGTGGGACTCAAAGAAAATAGTTTTCTTAAACAACAATAAACCTTTTCATATACTCCACTTTGGATACAATTAAAACACATATATAATTCCTACTTGAACCATATATTGCTCTCTATTAATCTCCTTGTAATAGACTATCAAATGCACTTTTAATTTAATAAAATTCAATTCAATTAATGAGTCTAAATTAATCCCAAAATTGATCAAAACTCATATAAAAAAAGGTGCAATTAACATGATAAGGTAACATGCTCATGTTAGAATTTGTTGTTGGGTCATTAATCTTTGATTCACTTGGTAGAAATTGTGGAAAGAGAGCAGATAAGCAACACGTATATCAAAAAGAAAGAATAATAACAAAAATAACATAAAACAAAAGAAAGAATATTATTAGGGGTAGTATTGATGATTACTAAAATTTCAGAAAAAGCTTTATGGAATTTTTTTTGATTATTTATTTTTCCCTCGGTATGCACTTGTACGCGAGTAACCTCCCAAAAATTGGAATTACGTAGCCAAATTGTCATGAAGTAATTTCCTAACATTTATGAGTTCCATACATTATTGTGTCTATGTGCTGACAGCTCGTCACTTGATGATCACAATTTCATATGGAATGAACTGTTGCATTCGTAACTTCTTTAATCATTATCAAGTATGAACTTAGTATATCTTTTTCCTCTAATAGGGCAGGACAAGGGAGGTTGAGCTTGGTTTGCATACTATCAAGTCTCATGGAGTAACAGTTGCCAGGAGTCATAAGCATGACTGGCTTATCTTGCTATTACTTGTTGTCATAGAGATCGTCCTGAATATCATACATTCCGTTCTATCGCTTTGTTGGGAAGGATATGATGTCAGATCTAAGATATCCCATGAAGGATAACACCGGTGCCCATATGGGCTGTTCCGGTGAGTTTCTTGTTGATTGGAGGAGCTTATTATAATTTTGAAGTTATCTTCAGCTAAACTAACCGTTTCCATCCCATGATGTGGTAACCAGAATTAATCAAGTTTGGTCATTAGAAATTATTTACTTTCAGAAAGTTATGTATCCTCGAGCAATGATCCTTTTCTATTGGAATGGGTCAGGGTATAGATCTTGACGAGATTATTTGGGAAACTAATTATTCATAGTGCCATTAAATGCAAAGTAGAGTAGTACTATAGGAGTAAATGAAATAAGAGTGCTTGCAAGTTCTGTTCAAATTTCTCTTGGTTGCTTGTACTATGTTTTATGTTATATATTTTTGTAATAGGTAATCTAGGCCTTAAGTGGGGATTGGAACCAGAGACCTTGAGGCTATACATCAAGGCGTCTGCCATTATTCCCTCCCGTCTGCCATTATTCCCTCCCCTTGTAGTATTGTTCCATGTTGATTTGTCTGAAGAAAGTATTAACTGATGAGCCAGTTTTGGTTGTTATACAGATGTATGCAGTTGTGTTGCCTATTATTGTTTTTAACCTTTTCTATATCCGGAGGAGAAGTGTTTATGACCTGCACCATAGTATTTTAGGTAACTTTATTCTAACCCTTTCAGCAATTATCTATTCATGTCCCATTTATCCTCTAATAAATCTCCTTCTAAAGAGTGCTTAGATTGATTAATGACTTGAACATACTTAAAGTGCAGGCCTCTTATTTGCTGTACTGATAACTGGTGTTCTTACGGATTCAATAAAAGATGCAGTTGGCCGGCCTCGGCCTGACTTCTTTTGGCGCTGCTTTCCCGATGGAAAAGATGTATGCAATCTTAAAAACTCTTGATTTTTATGGATTCCAGTATTTCTATACATTAATGCTTCTTTCAATAGCAGATGAATTATGTTGTTGATTAGCTTTTCATGGTTTAACATCAAGCATCATTTATAATTTATCTGCTGTCACCAATTGGTAACTTCGAACGACTGCAACCACTTGATAAAAGTTTTATAAGTGGCCTCGTCTTTTTTGTATTTCATTTCTTTTAGAAGTGTTAATTTTTTTCCCAGTTATTATGTTACAAAAATAATCTAGTGTTATGTGTTTGATCACTGACTTTTAATCTTTTGCTATCCCTTTTACAGGAGTACGATACTTGGGGGAATGTTATATGTCATGGTAAAGATAATGAGATAAGGGAAGGACATAAGAGTTTCCCAAGTGGTCATACATCATGTAAGCACACTTCATCCCTGTAATTGAGCTATATTTTAATCTAATATGTATATTTTACAATGACTCGATGGTAGGATTTGTTGGTGAATCATATCAATTTTTTTTGAATTTTAGGATTTCATGAATTGACTTCAAAATGTCAAAAAGGGCTACTTTTCTGTACCATACACATGAATACATGTAACACCTCAAATTGCATTTTTTAGTTTTTACTGTAAACTTGTTATTCAGAATTCCAAATATAAATGTCTCGGAAATTGTTGCCAAACACCTAGACTAAACTAAAACATTGAGTCTTCCTATTAATATCTGATTTTTCTATTTATTTTGATTCAGTGAAGTAATGCCTAAGAATTCGTTTATTTGAGTTTGAGCATGATGCTATTGTAGAGTCCTATGAACTCGTTAATCTGATGTATAACATGATGATATTGCAGGGTCCTTTGCAGGTCTGGCGTTTCTCTCTTTGTACTTAGCAGGGAAAATTAAAGCTTTTGATCGCCGGGGGCATGTGGCAAAACTATGCATTGTTTTTCTTCCTCTCCTTGCTGCATCTCTTGTAGGTGTTTCTCGGGTGGATGACTATTGGCACCATTGGCAGGATGTGTTTGCCGGGGGTCTCCTAGGTTTGTTCTCCATAGTTCCATTGCTTGGCATTTAAAGCCAAAGGGCTATTGAATTAGACTTGTTATCTTGTTGTTTGATACGATTATTACTTAATGTCTATGTGATTCATTTTCAGGGCTTGTTGTGGCAACATTTTGCTATCTCCAATTTTTCCCACCACCCTATCACACTGAAGGTAGGGTCTGCAAATTATGTTTTATTTTATTCTTTAGTTTAATTTCTTGCAATTAATCAATTTTTGATTCTTTCAATTTTAATTTTCTTCTTCCCTGGAATCATGTCTTAAAGAAAGGTTGGTCTGAGTATACAAAGCTCCCACAAATAGCATGATATCAAAAAACAACACATCACATTATAAGCTATACAAAACACTCTACGTGGAGATGGAAGTTGGACATGAGTGTATTTGAATCACTTATTTGTATTTTGACCCCCAATTGTGAGTAAAAATATAAATAGGTAAAATTCAAATACACCCGTGTCCAATTTTGATTTTCATGTGCACCTAGAAGAGTTCTAAACTAAACTATAAGCTGTTGGTTCTTTTTTTATTTGTTTTTATCTTATTGTTTTCAGGCTGGGGTCCTTATGCACATTTTCACGCATTAGAGGAGTCCGGGAACTAATTCACAGCAACCCCCGCCTCCCATAAATGGATTCAATATGATGCAGGCAATGCAGTTTCAATCTGCAAATCAACAAGCTGTGCGAAATAACAATGAGTTTATGGCGGTACCTTTAGGCCACAATACAAGCTCAACACTGGATGACATGGAATCTGGCAGAATGTAATACTGTACCTTATGCTCTGCATCTTATCCTAGTTATTTCTAGCTAGTCTAGGGTCTTGTGGATATATCAGCTTTGTATAATATTTAACAGTGTATATATATATATATATATATATATATATTATATAGGTCTAGATTTTGTCATATGGTTACCACATTGTTTGCGTATAAAATTCTTGAATGCATTATTATATTATTATTATTTTTTTTATTCCTTTTTTGAATTGCATTGATACCTTGATGATATACTTTATTTTAAAGCGGAGAACGGTTGGCCATAAAAGGAGAAATAAATAAATAAATAATTTAAAAAGATGACACGAGAAGAAAGCAAAGAACATGAGAATATTAAGTTATTTATTTAAAATTGCCGAATATTCAAATTTTAGGATGATTAGAAATTATTTATTTTAGATAATTTAAAGTAAGACTTGTAAATAAAAAGCAACATGAAAAAAAAATCAGACAACTTTTCTTTTCTATCATAAATTAAGTTTTCATTAATTTCTTTTCAGAATAAGGAAATATCTTTCTTAGATCATTTCATTGAAACTGTCATATTTACTTATATACCCTTAGAGGTCCTTTCATTTCAACTACAGTATCAGTTATAGATATCTTGTCCTTCCTTTATAAAATGTGATTTATGTTTTGGATTAAACTTTTGAAATTTGAACCAACCTTCCCTGAGTTGCAACTGCAAGGGTGGGATTTGGTGAAAGTGAACCTCTCCAGTCTCCGGTCTCCACTCCCAGCTGGAATTTGTCTGGTTCGCGTAAAAAGCAACGCTTGCTTTCTCTCTCACACACTCGCACACAGTTCAGGAACGCGGGGAGCTAGCTTTCTCTCTCCTTCATCTTCCTTGTCTTCAGGTAATTTTTTCCTTTAATTATTCTCTTTTTCTTTTTTCCTTTTCCAGTAAATCTCGACTATTCTATTTCTATCCGTAATGTTTTTTACTCGTAAATCTCTATCAGGAAATTTGTCATTTCTAGATTCACATTGATCCATTATTTATTTAAATTTTCTTATATGCTTACATTTATTTCCTTTCATTTCTTCTGTGTTTACTCGTCGAGAAAAAAAGTGAAGCATACGAAACAAAGTTGAAAGTTTGAGTTTCTGTCTTTTGGTTTGGTTTGGTTTGGTTTTGATTTGATTTTTGGTTTCTGTACTCAGTTGCTTCATAATTAGGTGACTGGATTTCTATTTTTCTTAATTTATTACTTAATTTAAATTTGAAATTCTAACAGGTGATTTCTGTACTTCGTTCTACATTTTCTTAATTGTTTGTGAAGCCTCATAAAATCTATGATTGAGAACTGTATAGTTTGGATTAATAGGCTGTATCTCGATTATAGACTTAGTTACTTGGGTTCTGTTTATTAGTATTCAACATTGAGACATTTATGGATTGTTTTCATTTACACATTGTCACAGCACTGCGGTGCTGTTTTACTTTCATGTGTTAACGCTAAATTTTGTACGCGAAAATCAACAAAACAACAGTCCAAAACAGCGCTAACAATTGTCGGAATAGTTGATTGTATTGTTGAGAAATCAAACTCACGAAATACACACAGATAAACATACGCACATCACCCAATTGGAAAAAAGCTACGGATGAGAGATAAGAAATTCACTATCGGGAGTACAAATTGTTTATTTGTGTTTTATCTCCAAACCTTTGCTTATTGCTGTATTTATAGATGTCATGTTCAACCGAATTCAATTAGGAGTAGGAGTTCTTTTTAATAAATCACCTTTTTACTGTTATAATGGGCCGGTCAATTCCTTCCCAAATTAGATCTTCTTATCTCACCAAATAAGGAACATAATCCTACTTTAGTAAGGACTCTCTCACTATTTGAGCAAGTTGTCAAAATAAATGTATATTGACCAACACCAGATCCGGACAATTAAATAAATTGGTCTACACTTTGGCTAAGTCCAAATAATTACATCCCAACATTGCCTCCCAGTCTCTTATTTTTAAGGAACTTAAAATACTTATTTTTAAGGAACTTAAAATAAGAGAGTAAACAAATTTATACCAACAAAGATCTGTATCTGCCGAAGACGAACTATCACACCCAAATACCATACGCTGAATAGAAACTTTTGGCTCTCAATATTGTTGCCCCACTCCTCTATTAATTCCAAGTAGATGAATGATCGCCCTTATCATTACCGAAGATAGATAAATAACCAACCTTGTTACAACAACCATCCTTATCACAATCGAAGATATATATAACTAACATTATCACAACCGAAGATATAGATAACCAATCTTATTACAACTGAAATATAGATAATTAACCTTATCACAACCGAAGATATAGATAACCAACCTTATCACAACCGAAGATAGAAAATAACCATCTTTATCGCAACCGAATATATAGATAATCATCCTTATCACAACCGAAGATATAGATAACCAACCATATCACAACCGAAGATATAGATAACCAACCGTATCACAACTGACCTTATCACAACTGAAGATATAGATAATCATACTTATCACAACTGAAGATATAGATAACCATCCTTATCACAATCGAATATATAGATAATCAACCTTATCTTATTACAACTGAAGATACAAATAATCATCTTTATCACAACCAAAAATAGATAAATAATCGACTTTATCACAACCGAAGATAGATAAATAACCATCCTTATCATAACCGAAGATATAGATAACCATCTTTCTCACACCCGAAGATATAAATAACCATCCTTATAACAACCGAAGATATAGATAATCATACTTATCACAACCAAAGATATAGATAACCAACCTTATCACAACCGAATATATAGATAATCAACCTTATCTTATTACAACCGAAGATACAAATAATCATCTTTATCACAACCGAAGATATAGATAACCAACCAACCTTATCACAACCGAAGATAGATAAATAACCATCTTTATCACAACCGAAGATATAGATAATCATCCTTATCACAACCGAAGATATAGATAACCAACCTTACCACAACCGAAGATATAGATAACCAACCTTATTACAACCAAAGATATAAGGGTTAAGTTCAGATGACCACCTGTGGTTTAAGCGGTTTCCCACTTAACCACCTGTGGTCCGTAAACCTACATTTAAACACCCGACCTTTTGAGTTGAAGTGAAACCGTTACCTTTTCCATCCAAATTAACCGAGCGTGCATGTCAGACGCCAAAAAACACGTGATAAGAGGTGTAACAGTAAAAAAAAACTAGAAAATGTCTAAAATAGCCTTCTTACTCACACCAATATTCTCCCTCATTTCTCACTCCTGCATTCTCTCTCTCTCTCTCATTTATCCCTAAATCGAATTTTGGGTTTATCCCTAAATCGAGATCAAGAGATGGAGAATCACTAAATCGAGATCAAGAGATGGAGCTGATTCTCCCTCGTCGGAACCTCCATAGCATCTGATGCTCCGGCTCTGAGCCCTACGTCTTTGGCCGGATCTGTTTCTCCGTCGTTCGCCGTCGGTTGTGCTCTCATGTTCGTCACTTTCCTCTTCGGGTCTGCACTCAAGTTCTGAAGAGAAGAGAGTAGTTTTCTTTTATCAGCTAGTCGGTTTGTGACTACTGATTTGGTTTGGTTTTGGTTTTTGGTTTTTGGTTTTTGGTTTTTGGTTTCAGATCTAGATTTGATAGCCATTTATTTATTTATTTTTATTTAATAGTAGTTCTACTAATTCATTTCCTATTTGTGCTGTTTGATACCTTTACTACTATGTTTTAGAGGGTTTTGTTGGTTTTGTTGTGTTGGTATTGAATTTTGCAGGATATTTGTGAACACTGATTTTCAGAAGGTGTTTGATTTAATATTGGAAGTGGCTGTGAATGGGAATTTGAATGAGTACCAGATGATTAAAAGGATATTTTTGTTTAGTGACATGGAATTTGATCTGGCCTCCAAACGTGATTGGGAGACTGATTATCAAGCTATAACCAGAAAGTTTACCGAGAGAGGTTATGGTTCTTGTATACCAGAGGTTGTGTTCTGGAATTTGAGGGACTCAAGGTCCACACCTGTTCCAAGGAATCAGCCAGGAGTGGCACTGGTCAGTGGCTTGAATTAAAAATTGTCAGATTCGGGAAAATTATCGACGCTCAGGTCCTCTATTTTCTTCAGTGTTTTGGATTATTAGATTTTCTATCTTGGATGCTTATTGTACTTTTTTAATGGTTGGTTGCTGTAAAAACACATTATTGAATTTGGTTCTCTGTTTTCATACTTATTATTTCAATCCGATTTAGTAGCCTTATCTTAACACAAAATTTGGGAAATTTTCTCGTCTGTAATTGT
>JAINUV010000943.1:0-40000 GCA_020205505.1 Panax japonicus
TTCTCAATCCGATAATAATTTCATTGTGGGGTCCACCAATGATTGTGTCGTCGTACGAATATTTCCTGTTTAAAACGATTATTCCCCGACCAATCGAATATAATATGACAACTTGCATACTTTGCAAAATTTATAAATATTACCCACAACTACAACATTATCTCAAATTCACACCATAATATAAAAAAATTATTTCGAGAAAATTAATTCTTTATTCATAAAATCTGGGGTTTCACATATATTATCTTTGCACCTAGACCAAAGATATTCAAAATAACTTGATTTTAATAATAGTGATATAAAGGATAACGAAAGTTGTAAGCATAATAAGATTAAAAAATAAACGTTCGAGAATTTACATTTATTTTGTAAAGAGTCCAATAATATTCAAATTACCAACATGATGACCAAAATATAGAGTCAAATTCAAGAATAATATTCAAGATTCGTATTTCAAAGATAATGATTAAAATTTAATAAGAAGGTTCAGGTAAATAAAAAGTTCAAGTGAAATGATATTAGATGAAGCGCAAATCTCAAAGAAATTTCGAACCATTTCAGGAATTATAGAAGCAATACTTACCATAGTAAGTTAGATTTAGGAGTATAAAAGAAAATTATATCCTTTACCTCAATTAATTAACAAGTGATTAGATGTTACTTTCTATGAAATTTATCAACCTAAATATATGTATAATTTATTTAGTAACTATCACATGTGGTGTACACTAACTAGTATATTATGAAATTATCAAAAGTGACTATATAGTATAAATTTGTGTAGTGTATAGAATAAGCTTCAAAATAATATTTTAAAATAAAATCTTCCAAAGGAAGGTTTTAAAAATATCTCTTCTAAAGGAAGAATTATAAACACCATGTGAAGTGTGTGGGTGTTTGACTAACTTTTATAGAAAAACTTACTTGAATAATACTTGTACTCTTATTGATCTTCACAAAAACTCAAGATAGACGAACACACTTAGAGAGTACTTACTCTAAGAAATTTTTAGAGTGTAGAAGGAAGTATAAGCAAGAAAGTTATGAATTTCTATATGTTAAGCCTTTCTATTTATAACCACAATATTCCACATTTTATAAATATATTATTCATCCATTATCATTATGTTTAAACATAATGATTACCCATTTTCATCCATTATCTTTACTTATTCAAAAAGATCCATTATCAATATTTATTCAAAAAGATAAATCCATTATCAAAAAGATTATTCCATTATCATTATTTATTCAAAATATTAATCCATTATCAAAAAGATTATTACATTATCATTATATTAAATTATATTATTCTTCTTTTACATTATTGACTTAATTTATTAATATCACGGATATTACTGTTCTTCAAATATTGAGTCGACCTAACTACTTAATACCCGTGACTTCCTTTTATGTAACTTTCCATTACTACCCTTGCTACGATGTCAATTATTGGTTCAATAATATGAGATGCTGTGACAATTAATGTGACACCCCTAAATTCATGTGCTTTCTATAATGGACTGGTTGTAAGACACCAACTTTTATGAATAAAGATGAATTTTTCTATAAATATCATTTTGAATAATTATGGTATTGATTTGTTATAATATTAAAGTTGTGGGTAATAATTATAAATTTTGCAAAGTACGCAAGTTGTTATATTATATTCGATTGATCGGAGAATATTCGTTTTAACAGAGAATATTCGTACGAAGACACAATCATTGGTGGACCCCATAGTGGAATTATTGTCGGATTGAGAAAACGACAAAAATATCTTTTTATAAAAATAACAGCGAAAGTTTTACCGTTAACTGTTGAAATACACGGTGTTAAAAGTACAGTAATACGCGTGGTTGCATAGTAGCACACAGTATTAATTATTGATGCTTACGTGAGAAGTCACTCAGTTTTGTTCAATTATTGCTACAGTAATTGTTGTATAGTATCTCACGTTATTTGATTCAATTATTGTCGATATTTTATATATTATTAAATCAATAATTGAGACGACAAAGTTATTCATATTATTATTTGCAATATTGACAATGTCTAGAAGTTCTGTCAATGAGAGGTTTGGTCACCTAATTGCGCGCTAATATGGAGAAATCCTTATTGGAAAGCCCTCTCTTTCTTGGAACGACCTGATTGTTAAATATTGTGAATTATAATGATGATGATAAATGTTGTTAAAAATATTGAGTGGATTTTTATGAAGTATTTGATTTAAATTTTATTTATTTTATGGACCCCCATTTACCCATTTTTTTAAATAATCAGTAGAAAGTTATTTAGTATAATAAAAGTGGGGCCACATGTGAGGGCCACATGTGGGATGAAGAATGGAAATAGGGGGAGGGGGGGGGGAGGGGAAGGTTACGTATAAGGTAGGGAATTATATATATATATATGTATATATTTTATAAGTTTGTTATATATATATATATATATATATATATATATATATATATATATATACACGGTTCGTCTTTAAAGCGAACCTTAAAGAGCGAACCAAAGACGAACCGTCGTCTTTGGTGTCTATGGCGACGGTTCGACCCGTCGCCATAGCCATTCGCTTTTTTAAGGTTCGCTTTAGAGCCTCTCCGTATATATATATATATATATATATATATATATATATATATATATATATATATATATATATATATATATATATATATATATATATATATATATGGGGTTCCGTCCACGGCAACCGGTTGCTGTGGAGCAACCTCTTTTTTGGCCTGTGAAATTTCGGCTGGAAGAAAAAAAAATTCACAGGCCAAAAAAGTGGTTGCTCCACAGCAACCAGTCTGAATGGTCCTCATGTGCATAGACAAATCAACTCATCTAGATTCCCTCTAATTTTCTTCGGACATGATAACTTGACAAGTAGTCCGAGTAGCTAGATTGATACAAACAAAATAGGTCATTTCCCCTTCATTTTCTTCATATAAGACTTATATGAGTAATTAAATTTATAGTGTAGACTTGAGTGCTTGGGGACTGGGGTCACTTTTTAAGATAGAGATAGTAGTTTTAAACAACCAAATTTTAGAGCTTGCTACGAAAAAAGAGAGGAAGATTAATGATTAAAAAACACTTTCTTTTTACAGATCTCCAATCTATAACAACCCTATTGTAAATCATATACTCTCTCCGTCCCTTAATATAGGACATTTTAGTGTTTCTCATTTGTCCCTACTTATTTGATATTTGTTCTAATTTAGGAGAATTGATCACAATTTTTCAAAAAATACTCCTCATTACTCTGTCTAATTTTTTGATCTTTAAAGTCTTTCTCTCTCTTTATCCCAATAAAACTCTTCAACTTTATTTCTTCTCCCTCTCTTTTTCTCTTGTTTATCGTGTCTAAATAATTAGATAAGTTGTTTTATGGGGATGAACATGTAAACGAGTCGAATTGAAATAAATATAATTATTTTATTATATGAATTTTGGTACAGATTATTAAGTTAAATATTTTACCTTAATTATCAAGGGTAAATATGAAAGAATAATCAGATATGGAATCCAAACCCTAATTTTGGATTATTGTCAAGGTATTAGAATAATAATATAAGATTACTTATATTTTGATTTTTTTTGTGCTATGAGTATGTACGGTATGACCGTATTGATAATGGTTGGTCAATTACGGTGTATTTTGATCAAACCCTAGTAATCATGTTAAACCCTAATTTGAGATCCAAATTAGAGTGTGAGATTGTTTTATAAGTGTATAATATTAATTATATCGTGTATTAATGTATTAATTAGGTAAACCCTAATTAAAATTCTGAAAACCCTAATTGCTATAATTAGTAACCCTAATTTAAAATTAGAGTTTGAGATTGTTGGTTATTGTATTAATGTGATTAATTCACAAGTATTACGATTATAATTGTTAATTTTAGCAACCCTAAATTATTAAACCCTAATTTAGTAATTGGAACCCTAATTGTAATTTGGTAACCCTAATTACCGAAAGAGTAAACCCTAATTGCTAAATTAGCAAAGTCAACAATATTTATATGATCTAAACCCTAATGTCCATTTGTTAGATAATTACAAACTTACTTTAATTAATAAAGTAATTATTTTCAAAATTTAGAAACTAAAATTTAGTTATTTTATTTTATTTTATTTAATTTATTGTGCAAACCCTAGTTGAAAAATCCTACAATTTGTGCTAAACCTTAGGGTTAAACCCTAAGGGTTTGCAAGAATGACAATTTAGCCATTAAATTAGAAAACAAAGACCAAAATGCCCATTTTAGCATTTAAGAGGCTAGCTTGTAGGTTTTGACATTAGGTTAAGTGGTTGGCCAACTCTTAACAACTCTTAACCACTCCTTTGACAAAAAAAATGACAGCAACAAGTAAAGCTCAGCCAATTCATTGAATCAACATGTTTATAAATAAGTTGAGAGAGAGAAAAAGTGATTTTTGCTAGCTATTTTTATCAATACTCAACCAACTCTCATTTTCTCTCAAACCAACGAAAATTGCAACTAGATGAGTCCCAAATACCAGCCCCACGACCAGCCATAACAAATCAGAAGCCTAGAATCATCAATTGATCATAAAAGGTATAAAACCCTAATTCAAATTCTGTCCAAAAATCCGATGTTAGATGTTAGTTTTTTTGTGTTATACATGTTAGATATAGTGTAAATAGATGATCTGGGTTGCTAGATGTTAGATCCATAACATCTAGAGGCTCGGATTTGATGTTTTCAAAAATCTGGAAAAATTTTCATGTTATGGTCTGACAACGAATGTCAGACCTTGTAGATCCATTTCTGTAATTGGGTTTTGTGTTTTAAAAGTTAAAATGTGTAGCCTGTAATGCTATCTTTAATCTGAAAAACAATTAGAGTCATTGAAGGTGTAGATCTGTAGTTATTAACGGTCAAATGATGTTGACCGGTACGTTCAAATTAAGACTAAATTTACTTAAATCTATATTGGACAATATTAGAATAATAGTTCCCCGACAACGACACCAAAAAACTTGTTGGTCGGAAAACCGATCACTAAATGCACGCAAGTATACGCGGTCTAACAAGTAATACAGTGATAAGGAAAGTGTCGTACCCACGAGGAACAATCACTAATTACCAACTACCGACTTTGTATCAATTAAGTCTTATTCGAATAGCAGACTAATAGAAGTGTGATTGATCTAGTGATATCTGACTATCAAAGCAAGTAAATGGATAACGAATGGTATCGAAGGCACTACAAGCTAAGGTCATAACTTTGCCCCACACTGGCATTCTGTCAAACACCTGGTGTGATATGCTTCATCAAACTTCCTACCCTTCTCTCTTTGGTCTTAATGGTCACGAAAGTTTTTTGACCGAGAACACACAAGTGCTCATATTCCTCTGTCGAGGTATATATAAACATATCCTCTCTAGATCCACCCGTTAGGGAATAGAACAGAAAAGAACATCCAAGCTAGGTGATAATCCTACATATGTTTATGTGAATTAACCATAACAAGGATTTAAGAATAAGTTCTCAATTAGGCCACACGTGGCGCATAGATATATGTCTATTCTACACACAACTTATGCAGTCGAAACAAGTCGACAACTCATAATCACATGTCAATATATTACGGTGTAAATCTACAATCCCTCTTTCAACATCATATAGATTACCAAAATCATCACTAATGTCTTAGCGAGATTCATTAAGCATGAATATATTAAATCAAACCATATGGTGCCAACCAAAGAGTTAAGACATTCAATTTAAAAAACAAAGGGTTCCATTATAAACTTAGAGCTAATACTTAGTTCATAGCTCTTGAACAAAATATAAGTAGCAATAAAGACAACATTTATAGATTACAAAATCAGAGGACATAAGTGGATAAGAATAAACTCTGTTAAGCTCTTCAGTCTCCAAGCATTTCAATCCTTTCAAGTTTTCCAATCCATGTTGCTCACTGCTCTCGTTGCTCCAAGGAATTCCAAACTTCTCCCTAACTTCCCTAATTTATATTTACAGACATTACCTAAGAGATAGGAAGAGAAATTACAAAAGAGGAGAGAAAGACTATACCAGAGGGGGAGATAACCGATTATATTCATAGAGGCTTGCTTCTTTTATATATATCAGTCCTTCCTTTAAGCTTGGTCAAAACAAGCTCTTCTCTGCCTGGGCACCGGAGGTCGCGCTGCGGCGCGAAGAGTAAAGCAAAGGGTGGCGCTACAGCGCCACGTCAGCATGGAAAACACCGGACGTCGTACAGGAGCGCAAGTTTATAATGGAACTGTGGCGCTGCAGCGCCAAGATGACGTCAGCCTGGACATGGGGTCGCGCTGCAGTGCCAGCTTAAGGCTTGGCATTTGCGCTGCGGCGCCAATGTATTGAAATTGTCCGTTTTTCCCCCTGAAAGCTGGAAAAGACCTATTAAGCTCTACAATACATTGGTTAAGAAAAATAATACTAAAATAATATAAAAACTAATAAAATCTATGAAGATCTAGAAACTATATAAGCAATAAAGGATCCGATTCGCGGGTATAAATCTCACTCATCAGTTTACTACTTTTATATATATATATATATATATATATATATTTCATTCGGGCCTGGACTTTATTTCGTGGCCATTTATCGCTTATATATATACATATACTAGCTATAACCCGTGCCTGAAGGCACGGTGTAACGAAAAATTAAATTAAAATTTAAAAAATATTATATTATCTAAAGACACATATCACTACAACAATTAATACATACTCAATCATCAATACATATCCAACCACCAAAATATCGAGCTAGTCGGTACTAATTTCAAGAAATTTCGGCAAAATTTCTTTTAAAAATAAATATCCAGAAAATTCTAAACCTGTCTACAAAATTTACAATCATCATTACATATCCAAACCACAAAAAAAATTATCATTTCATACCCAAAATCATCATAACCATGTATAATTAGTTAACTTTATAAAATACGGAACACACAATCATCAACACATATCTAACCACTAAAACATCAAGCTAGTCGCTACTAATTTCAAAAAATTCGACAAAATTTTCTTTAAAAATAGATATCCAGACAAATATAAACATGTCTATAAAACTTACAATCATCCACACATATCCAAACCACCAAAAAAATCATCATTTCATACCCAAAATAATCATAACATGCATAATTAGTTAAATTTACAAAATACGGAACACAAAAAAATACATATATGAAGAAATTAATACATACTCAATCATCAACACATCCAACCACCAAAATATCAAGCTAGTCGCTACTAATTTCAAGAAATTTCGGCAGAGTTTCCTTTAATAATAGATATCCAAAATAGAGAAACAACATGTTGAGTATAAGACCCTTTACTTTACAGCTTACACCATGTATCCTTCAATATATACCTGAAAATATTTAAAATTTAAAAATTATCGAAATATGTGAGTCAAAATTAAACAATTGTAAATCTGAAACATAATGAGAACACATATTTGTATGTAGGGGGAATGAGAGAGAGAGCTCTGTGTGTGTGGTAGAATAGATAGAGGGTTTGAAATTTGAATAAACTGAAATGAGAGAGAGAGAGCAGCTGATGTAAACTTGATGTGACATTTGTCTATTTTCTCTCTCCGCTCTGTTTTATATTATATATATATATATATATATATATATATATATATATACTTACTTAAAAGTCCTGCCAGGAGTTTACTTCGTGGCAGTTGATCGTTCTTATACATATATTTACAGGTTTTATATATATAATTGTTTTATCTCGCTTTCATAATGTAAATATTTAATCTTTCAGCCTGTGTGACAACCCGAGAATTTGGGCAATTTATTAAAATCTTAAAAGATTGATTTAAGGTCAAATATTAGACCTAGACAGAAAATAAGTGTATGCGTTTGATGTTATTAGGATGGAATTTTGAGGATTTCAAAATTCTGTGAATGATTTAGGTGAATTATTCAGGATTAAGGATTTATGTGATTAAGTTCGGTGAAAATGGTTATGTATGTGTTCAGAATGTGGTTAAGGGTCATGGGTTGATCAGATAAATTATATCTGTGACAAATCCTAAGTTTATATTAAGAAAGTCAACGTTCTGTTAGAAAACTTTAACGATTAATAAGAAACCCTAGAAAATCGGTTCTTGAAACCCTAGTTTCAGTTTCGGGAATCCGAAACCTTAAATCGGATATTAAAAACCCTAGATTGGGAATGCAATGTTATGTACAAGGTTAAACGTCATTAATATTAAATTAATTAGGAAAAACCCTAATGAATTATCTAAAATCTTAATTGATTATTTGAAAACCCTAATACCAGATCTGAAAACCCTAATTTCAGATTCTGATAAAATGAAGCCCTAATCTGGGAATAGAAAGGATAATTATAATGCTTATGTGGTATTAATTATAGTATTAATTAGGGTAATGGTTAATTAATTAGCAAACCCTAATTTCTAATTTTTGGAACCCAAATTGTTCTGTCAGAAACCCTAATGCTCAATTGTGGATTTAATTGCTAAAATTAGCAATGCTAATTAGGAAACCCTAATCCTAATTATTTCAATTTATGAGTAATTAGAAAACTCTAATCTAATTACGAATATTTAATTTTTACATTAGAAAATTATTTTCTATTAGGAAACCCTAATTTGTGGGTTGAAAACCCTAATGACCATTTTGAACCCTAATTGTGCAGTGATGGATTTAATTGCTTAATTAGCAATGTTAATTAGGAATTATAAATCCTAATTGTCAAGTTATTAGAAACCCTAATCTAATTAGGAAATCTAATTTCTAAAATTGAAATATTATTTTTCTATTTAAAACCCTAAAATGTTGTTTTGAAATCTAATGTACATATTTGACCCTAAGTGCTTAATTAGCAATTTTAATTAAGATAAATTAGTCCTAATTAGCAAGATTGATATATGATTAGGAAATTATGATATAATTAGGAAGCCCTAATTATAAATTAGAAATCAAAATTTTCTATTTTTAAATTCTAATTAGAAAATTTTTGAAAATCCAAGTTGCTAAATTTTTGTGGCCCGTACTCGAAGTTGACTCGTATTCGAATTATATTTAAAAAAATTTACTCAGATTCGACTCGACTCGACTCGACTCGAATAATTATTACTCGAATTCAATCATTCGGATCAAATTATATTCAAACTACCCGCGATCTTCAAATTTAAGGTCGAATTTGAGTCTCTACATTATAACTAGTTTTATAATAAATATAATTATAAATTTAATTTGTTATTTTACTTAGAAAATGAGAAAATATATTTACTATTATACTTTACAAATATAAAATCACAATTAAAATTAAAAACAAAATAAAACAATAATAATTAATTATCCTAATTTGATTTAAATTTGTATATATATTATAAGAGAATGTATCGAGCATTTAATCGAATATGTATCAATCAAGTATGTATCAAATCACAATCAAGAATTCGAGTAGTTTGATCAATCTTAAATGAGTCGAGTATAACTTTACTCAGATTCTACCCATATTTTTATTCGAACTATTTTTAATGCTCATATTTGGATCATATTATTAACGAATTTGAAATTCGCTCGTATTTTTTCGAGTCGAACCCGAATCGGGCCCGAACTGTTTGGCTTGTTTACAGTCTTAGGATGGAGAGAGAGAGACCAATGGATAAATGAGACTAATGAGTTTTTTAAGGAGAGAATTATGGGAAAATGTGTGTGAGAGAGCGTATGAAATAATTATAATAAGATAAAGATTTAAGGATATTATAGACAATTGAATACTATATTTAATGTTTTCCAATTATTATCTTAATTCTTGTGCACACCTTTAAAACGATCTATATTAAGATTTAAGTGACGGAGGGAGTACTATAATTATACATAATACTACTTCAGCCCTAAAAAAGGACATACTATAAATAAATAAATATAGTGATTCATGCATGGTTAATTTCAGTTCCATGATATTCAAGTTTTTGTCAAGCAGAAAATATTGCTTCTTTATAACAAAGAAGTTGTATATGATAGTCATTGTTATTCATTCACTAATGCTGTTTTGTGTTGTATACGTGAATGTGTAAGATTCTCTATAAGAACCGAAATGATCAATTTTTAAACTTCATAAGAACCGAAATGGGTTAATTAATACAACCCAAGCAAAATCGACAAATGTATTTATTTTTTAATATTTAACTGATCATATGCATTAATGAAATTTATAGTACAATCAATATTTTTTCCCAGTAAATAATTAAATAATTTTTGTTTAGTTACCTATTATTTGTTTCTTCTTGAAATTAGTTTGTTTCTAAAACTCTTGAAATCAAGCTGGGCCTAGAAGTCTCCACAAACATCCACGAAATGGACAATAATTCCATACTGAATGGTCCTCATGTACATAGACAAGTAGTCCGAGTAGTTAGATTGATACAGACAAAATAGGTCATTTTCCCTTCATTTTCTTCATATAAGACATATATGAGTAATTAAATTGATAGTGTAGACTTGAGTGCTTGGGGACTGGGGTCTCTTTTTAAGATAGAGATAGTAGTTTTAAACAACCAAATAGCAAATAATTAAAGGACCTATATGTATATATGTCAAGATACTGTGGTAAAGAAAAATAACTTTTAAGGGGGCAAAAATTTAAGCGGTCAATATGAGGAGGCAAAATGGTTGAATATAATATGTGAAGTTCAAGTTTTTGTCAAAGTTATAGAAAAATAGTGCATCTGTATGAGTAATATTATAGTTCTTAAAATTTTGGTCTCTGTTTTGTCTCAAATAAAGTGAAATTTAATATTTTAATACAAATACTTTATAACATAACCAATCACAAGAGATTTACATAACCAATATATCATTTACATATTATTTGAGATATTTTTTGATAGTCATTGTTATTACGCTGATGCAACATTTCTCTATAGCTTTATACAAAAGTTTGACAAATTTTAAACTTCATAAAAACTGGAGGGAGTTGATAAAAAGAAGTACAAGCAATATTCAAAAATGTATATATATTAAGTTGTAAAGTGTAATTGACCAATATTTGTTTAAATAATATAAACAACTTTATTTCTAGTACATAAAAGAACATGTAAAATGAAAAAGCAGCAAGGCTGATGACCTCTATAAGGAGCTATGGATTTCTAAAACAAACAAGATATTTATTCTACGGGGTGGCCCTAGTGGCAATATATATCCCACCCTAATTATATTTCTTATTTTTAGAATTTGTGACATGCCATGTTAGGTTTAACATTGGGAGGATCAGAAAATTCTCCGGATGCTATTTTCTCGTATACAATCTTGTCAGCTGCCTCCGTGAAGTGAATTCCATCCCAGCTTAATCGTTCCTGAGGCCTTTCACATGCTCCCACCGGAACTTGCGTGCCATTTACAGTAACAGTGCCTTGTCCACAAAAAACATCCCCAAAATTATATTTTCCTCCATAACCACAGCAAGTTACAAGATAATTCTTGAATCCTGCAAGTTTTAAACACAAAATCTAAGTCATGATATGTAAATAAACATATCTATGAATTCATATATATATATATATATATGTGTGTGTGTGTGTGTGTGTGTGTGTGGAGAATGATCTATCATAATTAAATATTTCGGAAAAACACATCTTTGGTAGGAAAAAGAAGAAATAGACGGTTGAATTTTTTTTATAATAAAATTTGTATGTGTATATTCTAAACTTTGATATTCAAATAAAAATAGGGTTGGAATATATACCGTATTTTTTGGGTTCCTTGTAAAGAGAATATTTGGCAGAGTAGATATCTACGTGTGTGATTGCAGCTAAGGGAAGGTCCTTGCGGAGTTGAGCAATGGCCTCCTTCAACTTGATATTGAAATATTGAGAGACTTCATTATAAGGCTTTGCGCAACCAGCACTGTCTGTTTGGTCTTTTCTGACAGGAAAATGTGTTAAAATATAAGGAAGACAGCCTATCGGTCCGGTGTTGTGTATCCAAAATGTTCTGGCTCCGAAGTTGTATATATTCTGCAAACACCACATGCATTTTTCATAATCTTGTTAATATGTTTTATTGACATATGATATATGATCAATTTTAACTATAATTAGAAAAAACAATGGAAGAATTTTTCATGAGTATATCAATTTTAACAAGAACTACCTTAATATGCTCCGAGAGCCGGTTGATCATATCTGGTACAGATGCATTCACTGCCTCTATAGACATATTTGTAAAGAATCCCATGCCAAGATCATTTTGACCAATATCAATAGTATATAAGGCTTTCGAAAAATATTCTTTCTTTGGCAGAAAATCCTTAAACCTTGCATCTGCATGCAATAAGATATATATTGTAATGATTAACTTATAAATTTATAAAAATATAATTTAAAGGATTGAGCGGATAAAATATGAATTATATATACACATACAAAAAAAATTACCTTCTCTTCTGATTATTTGTGATCTTTCTATGAATTCTTGGAATTGCAAGTACTGAATATAAAGGTAAAAAGGACTCCATCCATGTGGCGGTCTGTAATTGGGTAGCATGTAATTCTTAGGTGGTGTGATTGTAGCTGCTGAGTTGGCAAAATTGGCACCATAACTGAAGTCTGAACCCAAGGAGTTTAGGTAAGGGTTGAGGAATGGTTTCCCTAAGCTTTTAGCTGAAGCACCAAAATTTAATAAATCAGTATTCATGCAAGTACGTACATATATGTGCATGGTTAATTTCAATTCCACGAATTTAAAGTTGTCAACTTTTTTGTTTAAATTATAGAAAAATATTGAATCTATATAACATAACCTTTTTATTTATTTATTTATTTATTTTGCTATATTGACACACACACACTGTCTTTCTTTACTCTCTCTCTCTTTATTGCCACCAAGAATCGAATTCTCGACCTCATAAAAATTATGAGGCAAGTCATATCGTTGGGACAAATACCATGAAATACCATAACCTTTTTGTTATTCTTTAATGCACCTATGTGCTACACGGCTATATAAATGCATAACTAACAAATATAGTACATATGCACAATTGATATATATATATATATATATATATATATATATATATATATATACACACACACACACAAATAAGTTAGTGATCCGATCCACAATTAACTTTAAGTGTCATTTGACCTTTTGCGATTAGACCCTGAAAGGTATTTTGTACTACACTACTGATAGTGCAAAAATATTTTCAAAATATAATCTAAGAAGTTACATGTCAGCCTCCAAATATTAGATGACATCTAACGTTAGTTGTGAATCATTCTATCTATAAATATTTAACAAAAAAATAAAAATGATGAATATGTATATATATACACACAAATATAATTATATATATTGTTAGATGTCATCTAACCTTCAGGGTTGGACCTTTGAAAGGTGTTTTGTACTACACTTGTAGTCAAAATATCTTATAGATCTAATCCTTGAAGTTAGATGACATCTAATATTAGTTGTGAATCGTTCTCTCTATTATGTATATACCATAAACAAAAATGGTGATGGTAAGTACCCAAGAAATCGATCATGAGACGGCCATCAGAGTATCGTCCTGCTGGCCTGTCGAAGAAGGATTGGCCATTAGGTGGGACTGACCATGAAAATGCAGCTGAAATTGCACCGGTGTCCGAATTGGAGTCTCCGAAGTTAAAGATGGCGGGATAGTCACAAGTTTGTAAAGCCAAAGTAGGGGTTAGGAAGAGAACATAAAATAAGGAAAAGGCAGATAGGCTCATGCTTAGGGAATTCATGTTGTAGGATTTATGATGGTTTGGTTTGATATTGAAAGCAAGCTAGGGACGTTTTGGTTTATATAGTGCGGGAATTTAGTGATGTGCATATGTATTGTACTTGAATAGTCATAAATGGGTCCTTGGTCAAGATTTCAAACATAATTTTTAATTCCCTAATTTTGAAGGAGAGGTAAAGAAGCATCTTGCTTTCATACTTTTTTATTCTTATTTTTACTGTTAAGACAAAAATTTTCTCAAAGAAGTTAAATTTGGCCAAGATTAATTATGTCTAAGTTTAGAAAAATGTTCATCAATTTAAGTTTCATAAGTTACGTAGTATATCCGCACTAGAAAAATAATCTTATTTCAAAATATTAAAGATAAGAAGTGCATGAGTGACACCGAGACAATCGATGAATTTTGAGTCATGCTGGGAGTCACTCCTAGAGAGAGATTATCTGATGCTCGACATCAATGGGTCCTGGTTTATATGAGGGACACCTGTTTTGGAGAACAGTGTAAAACAGAAGACAGTGAATAAGACATAACCTGAGGCAAAATTGGATCCAGTATTGTCATAATCAAAATAAACCTCCTCAGTTTTAAAGCCACATCCTAGTTTTGAAGCTACACTAATTACATAATACGTACTTATATTATTAATTGCTGCCCTCCGTAATTTTAAATCCTAGCACCCACGTTGAGTAGCTTTTTGCTTTTAGGTATATTAGACAAACTAAAATACACCTATTTCTGAAAATATAAAATTAACCTAAATTTATTTAAGTTTTAAAAAGTGATAAATTTATAATTAGTAATATTTTTAATTAACTTAAAATGTTTACTACTAAAATCAAATAAACTCACATTGATTTTCAAAAAAAGAAGTCACAAATGACTTCAAATGTTATTTATTTTAGTGATAGCGGATAAAATAACACAATATTATCAAGTTTGATATCGTAATTATAGTACGTATCATAATTATAGTATCATATCACTATTTCTTACCGAATAAATTCTTACATCCTTAATATTTGTAAACTTTAAAAATGTAAATTAAAGTTTTTGTGATACAAAAGGGTTAATATATTTCCGTCAGTTTTGATCATATATAGCGCACAAGTATAATTGTTTGGATTGCGTTAAACTTTTGAGACTTTTTTTTTTAGTCATTTTGAATGGAAAAAGCATCACTGGCTGCGGGAGACTCCAGTTTTGAAGTTACACTGATTATATATATATTATATATCTGCTGCCCATACCTGCTTAATTCCTTCTCGATCAGGTCGGACCTAGTTAATAACTTGCCGCCAATCAATCAGTTAATAAATATGTCATCGAAATGAGAAACCTATATATATATATATATATATAGTGTCTTCATCCACAGCAACCGGTTGTTGGGGAGCAACCCCTTTTATCCAGCCGGTACAAGCTGTACCGGCTTATAAAAAAAAAAAAATTCTAAGGCCGTTACAGCTTGTACCGGCTGGATAAAAGTGGTTGCTCCCCAACAATCGGTTGCTGTGGATGGAGACCCATATATATATATATAGAGTCCGGATCAGGTCCGGACTCCCGGATTTTAACAAAATCCGGACCTTTTTTTTTTTTTTGCTTTTTTTTTGAAACAACTAAAAAAAAAATTATGGAACTGAAATTTTTCCATAATACAGTGTTTTGGGCGTGATTTGGATGCCTATACCAAAACATTTCTGTACAGTCTGGGCAGACTGTACATACATTGGTTGGTATAGGTATTAAAAACACACCCAAAACACTGTATTATGGAAAAATTTCAGTTCCATAAGTTTTTTTTTTCTAGTTGTTTCAAAAAAAAAAGCAAAAAAAAAAAATTTGGTCCGCATTTTAGGACCTGTCCGGACTCCCGGACAGGATCCATTCTATATATATATATATATATATAGCCAAGATCTCAAGCGGACCTATTAAACGGACCATTTTACGGACCAAAGGGACACGCGGGTCATAAGCATAAACACGGGTCATAAAAAAGAGTCTGACTGGTAATCCCTTCCAAGTTCCAATTGAAATTCGCTTCTCTCCATCCCTTCCGATTCTTTCACCTCAAACCCTTCTGCCCAAAAATTCTGATTCTCTCTCAATATTTGAAAACCCTTTCCCCGATTCTCTCAAAGCCCCTTTATATTTTGTTTCAGTTTGGTTCTAAGATTGGTCCATCATAGAAGCAGTTAGGATTTTCAGTTTGGTTCTAAGAAGACAAGGTACTCATTTTGTACTGTAGATTCTGTCTAATAAACCATTTTGTGCTGTAGATTCTGTCTAAGAAGACGAGGCACCCATTTTGTTTAAGCTCTAAAAATATCAGGATGGTTGTGGAATTTACTTCTGGTCTGAATAGCATCATGTCAAGGAATATTGAAAAATCTATTACATCTTTTAATGTTTAATATTTTAGACAAATTTATTGTGAAAATGAAAATAAATGGTGTAAACGCCAGATGATTCTACCCTTACTTTTCTTTTAAAAAATCAATACCAAAATTTTAGTTTTAGCTCAATTCTTCTCTTGCTAATCAATTAGTTTTGGGAACAAATTCTGGAAAATATTAATTTATGTATTTTTTTAATTTATTTTTTTTATCAGGATAAGAGAATTTATTCTTATCAGTTCATGGTACCCATTTTGTGCTGTAAATTAAGTAAATGTGATTTTTTGCTTCTTCAAGTTATGATGGTTTGATTTACTTGAGTTGTTGGGTAAATGAAAATTGATCTTATTTGCCATATCTAAAGTAAGATCCTTTTGGTTAGAGTTCTTAAAATGGTAACAACCAAAAATCCTTATGTTCCATTGATATACTAACCTAACAAATAACAATGATACTGAACCTTCGTCTCCATATCTAGCAGTAGGAGCAGAGCATTGACGTTGATAGAAATTAAGTAATATAGTAGAGTGTAGATAATGATAGTTATTCATCTCTAGTGATTGTAAAAATCCTCTTATAAAGGATATTTTAATTATAGAGTTTTCAACTAACATTTTGTTTTTCATTCCAGGCATTTCACTATAAGTGCACATGGAATATCACTATCACCATGTTAGGCTTGTTTTTCACTGAATGATGTTGTTGCTGGGCTACTGCTGCTGTTTGATTCATTTGTAATTGCATGAATAATTAGATTGCAATTTAATTTTGTAATGGCTAACTAGTAGCTTTAGCCTATACTGTCATGCTTATGTCTCCCCAATTTTGTTTTGGGAGTTATGTTGATACTGGCCATGTAAAAGCTTTAGTAGTTATGCCTATACTGGTCATGTAAATTTTTTAACTAATACTTAATACTTGAGGTTGAGTAGCTTGATGTTCACATAAAAGTGATAAATACTGCACTGGACATGGTTATGTTATAGTAGATTACTTTAATGGGTAGCTCCTTGAGTAAATGATGAAGAACAATTGAGATACAAGGGAATTTTCCAAACAACTCTGACCGACTCCTTCCTAGTTCGAGCCCCAAAAGTATGTCACCAAGTTGTCCCTTTCAGCATAAATGAGCAATATAAGTCGGTGTCATTGAAAGAAAATGGAAAGATAATAATTTTGTTGAATTAACTTACAGGTAAACCTTGGAAACTTGTAGAATTCATAACTAGGTCAAAGAACATTACACATTTCCAAAAGGAAACACAAGCACAATCATAACTTACAGAACACCCTCTAGGAATTCAATATGTCCATTGCAATACAACCTTTACTACTTAATCCAAGAAAGAGAAATTTATTCATGATATAACATAAGTACATCATTGTAGTTTTGGTACCTGAACGCATCATTTTTCACATGCATCTGGTATCGAAGATGGAAAATGTAAAACCAAATAATAAGAAATCATACTACTACTGTAAAACCAACATAGTAACAAATCTCATTCAATACCCTATAAGTGCACAAATCTCATACATAATGAGTTGGTTAAATAATGAAAATTATCAAAATTACAAATGTGTCAAACAGGTAAAAACTACAGGAAAACAGAACTGCCAAGTACAGAAAAAGAACAATCACCCATTGAAAACCCCACAACCTCCTAGATCTCGACCATGATTAGTTCTCTAAGCTCTCTTCTTGTCCTTTAATGGTCCTCTTGGAATTTTACTCAAAACCCTTGCATCAAACACAACATACTGCTTCTTGATCTCAATCGCTGCTTTCTCTGCTAATGGGTCAATTTTGTTCTCGTACTTCTCATAGAGAACAGGAACTGTGTATAGCAACACAAAAGCTGTTTCACAGACCAAAATTGTTAGAACATAATTATAAACAAGTGTGAAATCAGAAACTTAAATGAAGTTTAGTATTCCTTACTTATATAGAACAACGTCAAGAAATCGCACCAGCTCCCCACAACTGACAGAACCCCCAAGTCCGCAATTATCTAAAATATTCAAAAGAACTTATTCCATAAAATCAACATATCAACAAATATATATAGCATTGCACTTGATAAGTATGTTTGATTATTGCTCCTCACCCAAACACACAAGGTGTACTATGGTTATTACACTACAACAAATTTGTACATTTTTTGCATAGGGAACTAGGCTGCTTAAGGCTACTTACTTGGGCTTATATTCTATAAAACTTAGTTCGTGTATTTTAACAGAAAAGAGGAGTGGTTTTTATTTATTTACAAGTTTCACACTTCTCCCCTATGAAGAAAATTATACGGGGAGACATAAAAATAGGAACATACAGCCAAGAACTTCTTTATATCTCTTCCAGATGCAATTTCTATCAACACAGCAAGTGCCCGCTTGATTTCAATTCTTAATGCAGAGACAATATGGAGATAAGGTTCTTCTGGCGAGGAGGAGACCTGCTGCTAAGGCAGACAGGGGCAGGCAAGCATATTGATATTTCGAATGAGTCCTTCAATTGACCCAATTAAAGCTACTATTGTGACAAGAACAAACTAGATATGGAGACCATACGAAACATATAAACTTACTCTACTATGTTACTTAATTTCTACCAACGTCAATGCTCTGCTCCTACTGCTGGATATGGAGACGAAGGTTCAGTATCATTGTTATTTGTTAGGTTAGTAGATCAATGGAACATAAGGATTTTTGGTTGTTACCACTTTAAAAACTTTAACCAAAGGATCTTACTTTAGGACTACATGACTGCTAATATAGACCAGCATCCTAAACAATCAATCAAGCTACAAACACCAACCTCTCAAAAACAAATAAAATCATTAACAGAATATTAAAATAATTCAATAGTAATTATAACAAAAAATAACTAAATCAAAAGGATTTGCTTTCCTTTGTAAAATTTTTGAAATTTTTTTTTTTTTTTTGAATTTGCTCAATTTCAACAAACACCAGAAAATGCTTATATTATACAGAAGATATAACTATGTAATCAACTATCCAAAAATACAAAATTATATTTCAACCAACCGTGTCATCTATGTGAGAGGAACTGAGTTAATTAGAAATCAAACCCACATAAATTTTAAGCCTAAAATTGCTAATTACAGACTAATAACAACACCACCATACATCAAAATACAAGCTTGCACAAAATCATTCATTATATGCACAAATGTATGTGCGAATGAGTGCGGTGAAAGAAAGTAAACAAAATACTACCTTTCGGGAGAAATTAAAAAGCCCTAGATCGCACGGAGGAACGGGAAAAGCTACTATTCCGACTCGCCTTCAGATTCGCACTCAAACGCGCCTTGTTTGTGGAAATCGACAGAATTTGGGGAGAGAGAACCAGGGGAAGAGAGAGTGAAACTGTATAACTGATTCATTTGCCCCAAATTTGTTTTCCTTCTTTTTTGAGACCCACGTGCTTTTTTTTTTCTTTGGTCCGTTTGTTAGTCCGTTAATAAGGACCGCTTAAGATCCTACCTTTATATATATATATATATATATATATATATATATACACACACCACGGATCCAGTCCGGTCTCCCGGACTGGACTTAAAATACGGACCCCAAAATTTTTTTTTTTTTTGCTTTTTTTTTTTTTGAAACAACTAAAAAAAAAAAAAAAAAATTTATGGAACTGAAATTTTTTCATAATATAGTGTTTTGGGTGTGTTTTTAATACCTATACCAACCAATGTATGTACAGTCTGTCCAGACTGTACAGAAATGTTTTAGTATATGCATCAAAATCACACCCAAAACACTGTATTATGGAAAAATTTCAGTTCCATAAATTTTTTTTTTTTTTTTAGTTGTTCCAAAAAAAAAAAGCAAAAAAAAAAAAAAAAAAAGGTCCGGATTTTATAAAATCCGGGAGTCCGGACCTGATCCGGACTCTATATATATATATATATATATACGGGAAGCTTCAAGAGCATAATTCTTAAATAACATAATGCCTTAAATAGCATAATTTTATCAAAACGACGTAGTTTTGGAGGGACGCGGTGGCATTTTTGTAAATACGCGGTGGCATGGTATTTATAAAAATGCCACCGCGTATTTACAAAACTACGTCGTTTTGATAAAATTATGTTATTTAAGACATTATGCTATTTAAAAATTATGCTCTTGAAGCTTTCCGTGTATATATATATATATATATATATATATATATATATATATATATATATATCCGGATCTTAAGCTCACCAATTATCTAATATATCTTGCTCACCCATTTATATATATATATATATATATATATATATATATATATATGGGTCTCCATCCACAGCAACCGGTTGTTGGGGAGCAGCCCATTTTGGCCAGCCGTTAGAGCTTGTACCGGCTTATAAAAAAATTATCTAAGGCCGGTACAAGCTCTACCGGCTGGCCAAAATGGGTTGCTCCCAAACAACCGGTTGCTGTGGATGGAGACCCTATATATATATATATATAGCTATATATATATACACAACTGTGTATTACACAGTAGGGCTATGGCGACGAATGTTTTGAGCTATGACAACGGTAAACTGTCGCCATAGCCCAGAATAGCTATGACGACGGGTGAAATCGTCGCTATAGTCCAAAAAACTGTCGCCGTAACCGACTGTGTAATACACAGCTGTGTACCTACATTTTTCCCATATATATACACACACGGTCCAGATCTTAAGCTAACCCCTTATCTTACATACCTTGCTCACCCAACTTTGGCGTCAGTTTTGGTCTGTCGTTATATATAGAACCGTCATCTTAGCTTTTAGTGACAGACCGAATCGTCGCTCGGTCCGTCGCTAAAAGGGGGTGAGTAAGATATTTTAGATAATGAGTGAATTTAAGATTCAGATCATGTATATATATATATATATATATTGTGTGTGTGTGTGTGTGTGTGTGTGATTTCATCCACAGCAACCGGTTGTTGGGGAGCAACCCATTTTGGCACAACTGCTACAACCTGTAGCGGCTTGTTACTTAGTTTTTTTTTATAAGCCGCTACAGGTTGTAGCGGCTGGACCAAAAGGAATTGCTCCCAACAACCAGTTGCTATGGATGGAGACCCTATATATATATATATATATATATATATATATATATATATATATAACTTTTGATGCAACATTTATTTAAACGTAACTTATACATATAATCTTGACCAAATTTAACTTTAAGGAATCAAAATTTGAGAAAAAAAATGTTTTAACAACAAAAATAAGAAAGCAAAATGCTTCTTTACCATCCCCTCCTCTCCAACAGCCACTGGCCACCTGCCAGTCTGCCACTGCCCATCCCCCATTCCCCTTCCCCCTTCCCCCTTCCCCCATCACCGTCGGACATGCATGCATGGTACGTAGCCCAACACAATCATCAACATGTCAAGTCTTGGATTCTAATTAAATATTACATGACTGATGCGTAATTACATTGATTTAAAAAAAATATATTAAAAAAATATGTCTGCTCTATCACAATCAAATGACTAATATTGACTCACGTCTTTCAAATTAAAGAGACGTACGTGAAACGTGATCCACCAATTTATTCAAGGTTGTCAACTTGGACAGAAACGATATTCCACAGGAAAAATTTATCGCAAGGAATTCTGCATGAAGTTGACAACTTTTCATTCACATTTTTATTATTATTATTATTATTATTTTGGAAGTTTCACTGTTTGAAAAATATAATATAATTTTATAATAAGTACGTTATCATTATTATAATATTAAGAATTAATCAAATATCCTTATAAATAAAGAAAAAAAATCAATTTTTTGAAACCAAAAATTATAATAATGTTAATCACTAGACTAAAATCTGATTGTCCTTCACATTAAGATATTGAATTCACTAGAGTTGCATGGAATCATTTATTAATTGTAATCCTATTCCTTAATTGATCTAGTTAACTAATTGAAATTTAAACTAGTAGAAAAATTCTTATATATTCTATAATATTAAGTCTTGACGAGGAGTCATCCACAAGTTTGATAATTTTGTATCACACTTTTTTTTCTTTTTACGCTTTTGTCCTTACAACTTTGATTATATTACTATTTTGTCATTTTTAATATTATTTTTTATATCTTTTTATTTACTCCTCAAAATTTTATAAAATTTCTATTTTATCCAACATAATTTACTTGTGCGGTGGCCACTAGTTGAAAATAAAGCAGCAATTACATTCAAAGGATCTCTTATTTGGGTAGGACGAATTCAAGATTAAGAAGCAAACTCGAGGTTACAATAAGAAAAATTAAAATGATAATCATTTAACAAAAAATAGCATATAATCAAAAAGATGGTCGATCAGCTAATTAATGAAAACCATAAATACTACAGAAATAACAGTCATGTTTTAAAAATAATAACAGATTATACATATTTACTACGGCGGATCCAGCCCAAAAGTTCAGTGGGGTCAAATTTGAATTTTTTTTATTAAAAATAAAAATTATAACTATATATATACTTTTCTAAATCCAATATAATTTCTCAACATTTAAGTCGTTAAGTTTAATATATATATATATATATATATTCATAATTTTCTTATAAAGAAAATATTAGAATGATTTTTTTAATCAACAACTTTTTTTTATTAAAAATTCAATATAGTACAAATATGACAATCCAAAAGAGTTGGATAAGGTCACACGGGATAAAGAAAATTAAGTAAATATTCTTGGAGTTTTAACACCTTGTTTTTGTCTTTGAATTTTAACTTGGTGATAAAAGAAAAGGAAGCGAATAAAAACAAAAAGAGATAATGTCAGTTTTATAATAGAAGAATTTTTTTTAAGAAAAGTGGTGTTTTTGAGTTTTAATTAGAAAAAAAATATATAAAAAATGAATGTATTTCGAGTCAAAAAATTTCTTCTCATTTTTTTTCTACAACAAAAAAACTTTATAAGATATTAGTTAAAAAAGAAAAGAAAGTAGAAGAGAGTACTTACTTTTTGAGCCAAATATTACACATGGAGAGAGAAATAAGGGAATTAGTACAAAATTATCATTACTTTAAAAAGTCATTTATACAAAAAGAGGGTGGTGATGGTATTATGAAAAAAGCCAAAGAAGGCACAAATTAACACATGGATTGAAAATTAAGTGGGGGCAGGTGCCCCCTGCCCCTAGGGTAGAACCGCCCCTGCATATTTAAGTAATTATTCCACACGAGCAATAAAAGAACAAATTGTCATGATAACGTCGCACCCAAATCTAATGTAAAGCAAGGACGGTGTATAAACTATTCTAATATTATTTATAGTAATAATTAATTTTTGTATTTAAGTAATGATTTATCATTTCCTCATTCTTTTAGCTTGTTTAATTTTTAGGGTTTATATAGTGAAAGTTGAATCTTATTAGTTTATTTATTACTGTTCTTCCTCCATTCAACAAAAATAGTATCTTTTGATTTGTTTGTGAATATTAGAGATATATTTTTATCTTGCATATATTCCTTAAAAAAAATAAGTATAGTAGTGTAGCATGATAATAAAATTATAATAATAAAATTTGATGATGCACAAAATGGATTTAGTGCAATCACCAATCAAATAATTATAAAACAGTAGTTAAAGTAAGAAATAAGACAAGTATTAAAGTGGTTCGGTCAAGTTGACCTAGTCCACTGTTGAATGGCTATGGCAGCCTGGCACTTTATATTATCTGCGTTAGAGAGAATACAAGGAACATAAGCTTTTGAGATACAAAAGTGAGTTGTCCTCTAGTGATGGTAAGGCATTTTATTTATAGCAAGCAGTGACGGTTTTGGGGTGAGCACGCAACCACTACCTTAGTGGAGCTCCCAACTTTCTTGTAGCGTGCAATGTGATGTACGTGCTTTACGTGAGGTTCGGAGACGAGGGGACGAAGCTTGACCACTTCATGATGTGGGCGTACCCGATTAACCCGACTGTGAGGAATCACGTTTATTGGGCTCGTCAGGCTCCTTGAGTTTGGGCCTATCATACGGATCTATGAGATGGGCTGGAGCACGAGACCTGTGGAATGGACCGTATCCTTATACTAGACCCCATCAAAATTGATCTAAAATATTGTATCATTTTATACTAGTATTACAATTAAAAAAAAGTAAACATTTTTTATGGAACATATTTTTTCTTTTCGATTTTGAGCCCTTCTTACTGTCCCTAATTAAAAGGTCATTATAGGTTGGGCGATAAGTAAAATTATTTTTCTAGAATGGAAGTAGTATTACATAGGAGAACTACTAAATTTAGTGTGTCAGTTAAGAGAACTTCTAGGAGATATCGACTTCTTTGCTAGTCTATTTTTAGAAGAAAATGATATTTATCGTGAATATTTACGTCGACTCTTTAATTGTCAGTTGTGTGAATAAGTATTATTGATAATTTATTTTGAGGGATGTGTAATAAGAGTGTTTCTCCTATAATTCGTATCAATCCTATATATTTATAAGTTTTGTAGTTGTAATTCGCCATAAATTTATTGCAATGCATGACAAGACCCATTTCAAATATGCTGAGACAAAAATTGTCATACTATTATACTAGCATTTTGTTTACTTTCTTTCATCGCACTCATTCGCACATACATTTGTGCATATAATGAATGATTCTGTGCAAGCTTGTATTTTGATGTATGGTGGTGTTGTTATTAGTCTGTAATTAGCAATTTTAGGCTTAAAATTTATGTGGGTTTGATTTCTAATTAACTCAGTTCCTCTCACATAGATGACACGGTTGGTTGAAATATAATTTTGTATTTTTGGATAGTTAATTACATAGTTATATCTTCTGTATAATATAAGCATTTTCTGGTGTTTGTTGAAATTGAACAAATTCACAAAAAATATTTTTTTTTTCAAAAATTTTACAAAGGAAAGCAAATCCTTTTGATTTAGTTATTTTTTGTTATAATTACTATTGAATTTTTTTAATATTCTGTTAATGATTTTATTTGTTTTTGAGAGGTTGGTGTTTGTAGCTTGATTGATTGTTTAGGATGCTGGTCTATATTAGCAGTCATGTAGTCCTAAAGTAAGATCCTTTTGGTTAGAGTTCTTAAAGTGGTAACAACCAAAAATTCTTATGTTCCATTGATCTACTAACCTAACAAATAACAATGATACTGAACCTTCGTCTCTATATCCAACAGTAGGAGCAGAGCATTGACGTTGGTAGAAATTAAGTAACATAGTAGAGTAAGTTTATATGTTTCGTATGGTTTCGTATGGTCTCCATATCTAGTTTGCTGGCTTGGCACAATAGTAGCTTTAATTGGGTCAATTGAAGGACTCATTCGAAATATCAATATGCTTGCCTGCCCCTGTTTGCCTTAGCAGCAGGTCTCCTCCTCGTATCCCAGAAGTTCACCTTCCAGAAGAACCTTATCTCCAGATTGTCTCTGCATTAAGAATTGAAATCAAGCGGGCACTTGCTGTGTTGATAGAAATTGCATCTGGAAGAGATCTAAAGAAGTTCTTGGCTGTATGTTCCTGTTTTTATGTCTCCCCGTATAATTTTCTTCATAGGGGAGAAGTGTGGAACTTCTAAATAAATAAAAATTACTCCTCTTTTCTGTTAAAATACACGAACTAAGTTTTATAGAATATAAGCCCAAGTAAGTAGCCTTAAACAGCCTAGTTCCCTATGCAAAAAATGTACAAATTTATTGTAGTGTAGTAACCATAGTACACCTTGTGTGTTTGGGTGAGGAGCAATAATAAAACATACTTATCAAGTGCAATGCTATATATATTTGTTGATATGTTGATTTTATGGAATAAGTTCTTTTGAATATTTTAGATAATTGCGGACTTGGGGGTTCTGTCAGTTGTGGGGAGCTGGTGCGATTTCTTGACGTTGTTCTATATAAGTAAGGAATACTAAACTTCATTTAAGTTTCTGATTTCACACTTGTTTATAATTATGTTCTAACGATTTTGGTCTGTGAAACAGCTTTTGTGTTGCTATACACAGTTCATGTTCTGTATGAGAAGTACGAGGACAAAATTGACCCATTAGCAGAGAAAGCAGCGATTGAGATCAAGAAGCAGTATGTTGTGTTTGATGCAAGGGTTTTGAGTAAAATTCCAAGAGGACCATTAAAGGACAAGAAGAGAGCTTAGAGAACTAATCATGGTCGAGATCTAGGAGGTTGTGGGGTTTTCAGTGGGTGATTGTACTTTTTCTGTACTTGGCAGTTCTGTTTTCCTGTAGTTTTTACCTGTTTGACACATTTGTAATTTTGATAATTTTCATTATTTAACCAACTCATTATGTATGAGATTTGTGCACTTATAGGGTATTGAATGAGATTTGTTACTATGTTAGTTTTACAGTAGTAGTATGATTTCTTATTATTTGGTTTTACATTTTCCATCTTCGATACCAGATGCATGTGAAAAATGATGCGTTCAGGTACCAAAACTACAATGATGTACTTATGTTATATCATGAATAAATTTCTCTTTCTTGGATTAAGTAGTAAAGGTTGTATTGCAATGGACGTATTGAATTCCTGGAGGGTGTTCTGTAAGTTATGATTGTGCTTGTGTTTCCTTTTGGAAATGTGTAATGTTCTTTGACCGAGTTATGAATTCTACAAGTTTCCAAGGCTTACCTGTAAGTTAATTCAACAAAATTATTATCTTTCCATTTTCTTTCAATGACACCGACTTATATTGCTCATTTATGCTGAAAGGGACAACTTGGTGACATACTTTTGGGGCTCGAACTAGGAATGAGTCGGTCAGAGTTGTTTGGAAAATTCCCTTGTATCTCAATTGTTCTTCATCATTTACTCAAGGAGCTACCCATTAAAGTAATCTACTATAACATAACCATGTCCAGTGCAGTATTTATCACTTTTATGTGAACATTAAGCTACTCAACCTCAAGTATTAAGTATTAGTTAAAAAATTTACATGACCAGTATAGGCATAACTACTAAAGCTTTTACATGGCCAGTTTCGGCATAACTCCCAAAACAAAATTGGGGAGACATAAGCATGACAGTATAGGCTAAAACTATTAGTTAGCCATTACAAAATTAAATTGCAATCTAATTATTCCTGCAATTACAAATGAATCAAACAGCAGCAGTAGCCCAGCAACATCATCATTCAGTGAAAAACAAGCCCAACATGGTGATAGTGATAGTGATATTCCATGTGCACTTATAGTGATATGCCTGACATGAAAAACAAAATGTTAGTTGAAAACTCTATAATTAAAATATCCTTTATAAGAGGATTTTTACAATCACTAGAGATGAATAACTATCATTATCTACACTCTACTATATTACTTAATTTCTATCAACGTCAATGCTCTGCTCCTACTGCTAGATATGGAGACGAAGGTTCAGTATCATTGTTATTTGTTAAGTTAGTATATCAATAGAACATATGGATTTTTGGTTGTTACCATTTTAAGAGCTCTAACCAAAAGGATCTTACTTTAGATATGGCAAATAAGATCAATTTTCATTTACCCAACAACTCAAGTAAATCAAACCATCATAACTTGAAGAAGCAAAAAATCACATTTACTTAATTTACAACACAAAATGGGTACCATGAACTGATAAGAATAAATTCTCTTATCCCGATAAAAAAAATAAACTGAAAAAATACATAAATTAATATTTTTCAGAATTTGTTCCCAAAACTAATTGATTAGCAAGAGAAGAATTGAGCTAAAGCTAAAATTTTGGTATTGTTTTTTTAAAAGAAAAGTAAGGGTAGAATCATCTGGCGTTTACACCATTTATTTTCACAATAAATTTGTCTAAAATATTAAACATTAAAAGATGTAATAGATTTTTCAATATTCCTTGACATGATGCTATTCATACTAGAAGTAAATTCCACAACTATCCTGATATTTTTAGAGCTTAAACAAAATGGGTGCCTCGTCTTCTTAGACAGAATCTACAGCACAAAATGGTTTATTAGACAGAATCTACAGCACAAAATGAGTACCTCGTCTTCTTCTTCAGGATACCTTGTCTTCTTAGAACCAAACTGAAAACCCTAGCTGCTTCTATGATGGAACAATCTTAGAACCAAACTGAAACAAAATATAAAGGGGCTTTGAGAGAATCGGGGAAAGGGGTTTTCAAATATTGAGAGAGAATCGGAATTTTTGGGCAGAAGGGTTTGAGGTGAGAGAATCGGAAGGGATGGAGAGAAGCGAATTTCAATTGGAACTTGGAAGGGATTACCAGTCAGACTCTTTTTTATGACACGTGTTTATGCTTATGACCCGCGTGTCCCTTTGGTCCGTAAAATGGTCCGTTTAATAGGTCCGCTTGAGATCTTGGCTGTATATTATATATATATATATATATATATATATATATATATATATATATATATATATATAGGTTTCTCATTTCGATGACATATTTATTACTCCCTCCGTCCCAAATTAACTGCTCAATTTTGACTTTTTTAAGTCAAATTGACTATTTTTAGAATTAATAATTAAGCATATATAAATATATTTCTAAAATTATAAAAAATAGGATTAGTAATAAATTGTATATACTTTAATTCTTTTGGTTATAATCTCTTCACTTATATTTTAGCAAAAATAGTAAAAAGATTAGTTTTAAAAATGGTCAATTTGACTTTAAAAAGTCAAAACTGAGCAGTTAATTTGGGACGGAGGGAGTAATTACTACCGCACAACAAGATAGTTAAGCACTCAAATTGCCTTTCCCTAACTTGGCGGCAAGTTATAATATTTCCCTAACTGATTGATGCAACTAGGTCCGACCTGATCGAGAAGGAATTAAGCAGGTATGGGCAGCAGATATATAATATATATATAATCAGTGTAACTTCAAAACTGGAGTCTCCCGCAGCCAGTGATGCTTTTTCCATTCAAAATGACTAAAAAAAAAAGTCTCAAAAGTTTAACGCAATCCAAACAATTAAACTTGTGCGCTATATATGATCAAAACTGACGGAAATATATTAACCCTTTTGTATCACAAAAACTTTAATTTACATTTTTAAAGTTTACAAATATTAAGGATGTAAGAATTTATTCGGTAAGAAATAGTGATATGATACTATAATTATGATACGTACTATAATTACGATATCAAACTTGATAATATTGTGTTATTTTATCCGCTATCACTAAAATAAATAACATTTGAAGTCATTTGTGACTTCTTTTTTTGAAAATCAATGTGAGTTTATTTGATTTTAGTAGTAAACATTTTAAGTTAATTAAAAATATTACTAATTATAAATTTATCACTTTTTAAAACTTAAATAAATTTAGGTTAATTTTATATTTTCAGAAATAGGTGTATTTTAGTTTGTCTAATATACCTAAAAGCAAAAAGCTACTCAACGTGGGTGCTAGGATTTAAAATTACGGAGGGCAGCAATTAATAATATAAGTACGTATTATGTAATTAGTGTAGCTTCAAAACTAGGATGTGGCTTTAAAACTGAGGAGGTTTATTTTGATTATGACAATACTGGATCCAATTTTGCCTCAGGTTATGTCTTATTCACTGTCTTCTGTTTTACACTGTTCTCCAAAACAGGTGTCCCTCATATAAACCAGGACCCATTGATGTCGAGCATCAGATAATCTCTCTCTAGGAGTGACTCCCAGCATGACTCAAAATTCATCGATTGTCTCGGTGTCACTCATGCACTTCTTATCTTTAATATTTTGAAATAAGATTATTTTTCTAGTGCGGATATACTACGTAACTTATGAAACTTAAATTGATGAACATTTTTCTAAACTTAGACATAATTAATCTTGGCCAAATTTAACTTCTTTGAGAAAATTTTTGTCTTAACAGTAAAAATAAGAATAAAAAAGTATGAAAGCAAGATGCTTCTTTACCTCTCCTTCAAAATTAGGGAATTAAAAATTATGTTTGAAATCTTGACCAAGGACCCATTTATGACTATTCAAGTACAATACATATGCACATCACTAAATTCCCGCACTATATAAACCAAAACGTCCCTAGCTTGCTTTCAATATCAAACCAAACCATCATAAATCCTACAACATGAATTCCCTAAGCATGAGCCTATCTGCCTTTTCCTTATTTTATGTTCTCTTCCTAACCCCTACTTTGGCTTTACAAACTTGTGACTATCCCGCCATCTTTAACTTCGGAGACTCCAATTCGGACACCGGTGCAATTTCAGCTGCATTTTCATGGTCAGTCCCACCTAATGGCCAATCCTTCTTCGACAGGCCAGCAGGACGATACTCTGATGGCCGTCTCATGATCGATTTCTTGGGTACTTACCATCACCATTTTTGTTTATGGTATATACATAATAGAGAGAACGATTCACAACTAATATTAGATGTCATCTAACTTCAAGGATTAGATCTATAAGATATTTTGACTACAAGTGTAGTACAAAACACCTTTCAAAGGTCCAACCCTGAAGGTTAGATGACATCTAACAATATATATAATTATATTTGTGTGTATATATATACATATTCATCATTTTTATTTTTTGTTAAATATTTATAGATAGAATGATTCACAACTAACGTTAGATGTCATCTAATATTTGGAGGCTGACATGTAACTTCTTAGATTATATTTTGAAAATATTTTTGCACTATCAGTAGTGTAGTACAAAATACCTTTCAGGGTCTAATCGCAAAAGGTCAAATGACACTTAAAGTTAATTGTGGATCGGATCACTAACTTATTTGTGTGTGTGTGTGTGTATATATATATATATATATATATATATATATATATACAGAACTGATCAGGTCCGGACTCCCGGACCTGATCAAATCCGGACCTTTTAATTTTTTTTTTTTTTTTTTTTTTTTTTTTTGTAGAACAACTAAAAAAAAAAAAAAAAAAATTATGGAACTGAAATTTTTCCAAAATAAAGTGTTTTGGGTGTGTTTTTAACACCTACCCCAACCAATGTATGTACAGTCTGCCCAGACTGTACAGACATATTTCGTTATAGGCATCCAAATCACGCCCAAAACACTGTATTATGGAAAAATTTCAATTCCATAAATTTTTTTTTTTTTTTTTTGTTGTTTCAAAAAAAAAAAAGCAAAAAAAAAAAAAAAAAAAAATGGTCCGTATTTTAGTAGAGTCCGGGATCCCGGACTGGATCCGGACTCTATATATATATATATATATATATATATATATATATATATCAATTGTGCATATGTACTATATTTGTTAGTTATGCATTTATATAGCCGTGTAGCACATAGGTGCATTAAAGAATAACAAAAAGGTTATGGTATTTCATGGTATTTGTCCCAACGATATGACTTGCCTCATAATTTTTATGAGGTCGAGAATTCGATTCTTGGTGGCAATAAAGAGAGAGAGAGTAAAGAAAGACAGTGAGTGTGTGTCAATATAGCAAAATAAATAAATAAATAAATAAAAAGGTTATGTTATATAGATTCAATATTTTTCTATAATTTAAACAAAAAAGTTGACAACTTTAAATTCGTGGAATTGAAATTAACCATGCACATATATGTACGTACTTGCATGAATACTGATTTATTAAATTTTGGTGCTTCAGCTAAAAGCTTAGGGAAACCATTCCTCAACCCTTACCTAAACTCCTTGGGTTCAGACTTCAGTTATGGTGCCAATTTTGCCAACTCAGCAGCTACAATCACACCACCTAAGAATTACATGCTACCCAATTACAGACCGCCACATGGATGGAGTCCTTTTTACCTTTATATTCAGTACTTGCAATTCCAAGAATTCATAGAAAGATCACAAATAATCAGAAGAGAAGGTAATTTTTTTTGTATGTGTATATATAATTCATATTTTATCCGCTCAATCCTTTAAATTATATTTTTATAAATTTATAAGTTAATCATTACAATATATATCTTATTGCATGCAGATGCAAGGTTTAAGGATTTTCTGCCAAAGAAAGAATATTTTTCGAAAGCCTTATATACTATTGATATTGGTCAAAATGATCTTGGCATGGGATTCTTTACAAATATGTCTATAGAGGCAGTGAATGCATCTGTACCAGATATGATCAACCGGCTCTCGGAGCATATTAAGGTAGTTCTTGTTAAAATTGATATACTCATGAAAAATTCTTCCATTGTTTTTTCTAATTATAGTTAAAATTGATCATATATCATATGTCAATAAAACATATTAACAAGATTATGAAAAATGCATGTGGTGTTTGCAGAATATATACAACTTCGGAGCCAGAAAATTTTGGATACACAACACCGGACCGATAGGCTGTCTTCCTTATATTTTAACACATTTTCCTGTCAGAAAAGACCAAACAGACAGTGCTGGTTGCGCAAAGCCTTATAATGAAGTCTCTCAATATTTCAATATCAAGTTGAAGGAGGCCATTGCTCAACTCCGCAAGGACCTTCCCTTAGCTGCAATCACACACGTAGATATCTACTCTGCCAAATATTCTCTTTACAAGGAACCCAAAAAATACGGTATATATTCCAACCCTATTTTTATTTGAATATCAAAGTTTAGAATATACACATACAAATTTTATTATAAAAAAAATTCAACCGTCTATTTCTTCTTTTTCCTACCAAAGATGTGTTTTTCCGAAATATTTAATTATGATAGATCATTCTCCACACACACACACACACACACACACACATATATATATATATATGAATTCATAGATATGTTTATTTACATATCATGACTTAGATTTTGTGTTTAAAACTTGCAGGATTCAAGAATTATCTTGTAACTTGCTGTGGTTATGGAGGAAAATATAATTTTGGGGATGTTTTTTGTGGACAAGGCACTGTTACTGTAAATGGCACGCAAGTTCCGGTGGGAGCATGTGAAAGGCCTCAGGAACGATTAAGCTGGGATGGAATTCACTTCACGGAGGCAGCTGACAAGATTGTATACGAGAAAATAGCATCCGGAGAATTTTCTGATCCTCCCAATGTTAAACCTAACATGGCATGTCACAAATTCTGAAAATAAGAAATATAATTAGGGTGGGGTATATATTGCCACTAGGGCCACCCCATAGAATAAATATCCTACTAATAATTTGTTTGTTTTAGAAATCCATAGCTCCTTATAGAGGTCATCAGCCTTGCGGCTTTTTCATTTTACATGTTCTTTTATGTACTAGAAATAAAGTTGTTTATATTATTTAAACAAATATTGGTCGATTACACTTTACAACTTAATATATATACATTTTTGGATATTGTTTGTACTTCTTTTTATTAACTGGCTCCAGTTTTTATGAAGTTTAAAATTTGTCAAATTTTTGTATAAAGCTATAGAGAAATGTTACATCCGCGTAATAACAATGACTAAAAAAAAATATCTCAAATAATATGTAAATGATATATTGGTTAGGTAAATCTATCGTGATTAGTTATGTTATAAAGTATTTGTATTAAAATATTAAATTTCATTTTATTTGAGACAAAACAGAGACCAAAATTTTAAGAACTCTAATATTACTCATACAGATGCACTATTTTTCTATAAACTACTCATATTGACCAAAATTTTAAGTATTTTTCATATTGACCGCTTAAATTTTTGCCCCCTTAAAAGTTATTTTTCTTTACCACAATATCTTGACATATATACATATAGGTCCTTTAATTATTTGCTATTTGGTTGTTTAAAACTACTATCTCTATCTTAAAAAGAGACCCCAGTCTCCAAAACTCAAGTCTACACTATCAATTTAATTACTCATATATGTCTTATATGAAGAAAATGAAGGGGAAATGACCTATTTTGTCTGTATCAATCTAACTACTCGGACTACTTGTCTATGTACATGAGGACCATTCAGTATGGAATTATTGTCCATTTCGTGGATGTTTGTGGAGACTTCTAGGCCCAGCTTGATTTCAAAAGAGTTTTAGAAACAAACTAATTTCAAGAAGAAAAAAATAATAGGCAACTAAACAAAAATTATTTAATTATTTACTGGGAAAAAATATTGATTGTACTATAAATTTCATTAATGCATATGATCGGTTAAATATTAAAAAATAAATTTATTTAGAATCTGTTTTGTAATCTGTATTTATTTATAAAGAAATAAATAAAGTGAGTCTTCAATACTAGTTGGTATTGGACGTGGACTAGGCTATTATTAAAGAGGGTAATAGCTGAACCACGTAAAAAATCATGGTGTTGATTTTATTATTTGCTTTACTTTAAAATCACATAAGTTACTTAATTATCTTAATTTGACTACTTGCATTATATTAAGATAATTCTTTAACATCAAGTATTTTATTTAATAAACTATATTAATTTAGTAAGCTGATTTCAATCATTATAGTAGCCTGAAATTAATAGAATTTAAAAGTTGGTCATAGAATGCTCTTATACTTATTCAACCCCCCTTCTAAGTGTTCCTAGTTAAATTTCATTTGGTATCAAAGCTTGGCTCTACTTATCTTGGTCTTAAAGGTGACTTGTAGGGAAAGATTCTAACATGGAACAGTTCGGAAACAACAATCAAGAAGGTCAATCTACCAATAGACCTCCTTTGCTGTTTGGCACAGAAAATTACAACTTCTGAAAATTCCGAATGAGGATCTATCTTTAAAAGAGATCCTTGGGAATGGTGGGTTGTGGAGAATGGATCAGTTGTTCCACGAAGAGATGATGGGACACCAAAGATTCTGCTAGAAATGGATTCAACCGAAATGTACATGGTTTCATATGATTCAAAGGCTATGAACACACTTCTCAGCGGCATGGTACAATCCGAGATAGATAAAGTCTCCTCATGCAACACTGCCAAAGAGATGTGGGATACTTTAGTGGTAAATCATGAAGGTACTTCAAAAGTACGAGAAGTCAAGCTAAGCATGCTTATGCACGATTATGAAATGTTCAAGCTCGAAAAAGATGAAACCATCAAGCTAGCTCAAGCAAGATTTCTAGTCCTTATAAACTCCTTGAAATTGCTGGACAAGACTATTTCTCAAAGTGAGATCAACCGTAAGTTGCTTCGGGCTATTTCCAAAAGGTTTGCTTCTAAAATCACGACTCTTCAAGATTCTGTTACTATTTCTTCCATGGATACTTTAACCTTGTTTGGTGAACTAGAAGAATATGAACATCAGTTAAAGAGATATGATGATGAGGAGGAAACTCCTCGAAGAAAGGTCTTAGCTCTTACTACAGATAATGAAGAGGAACTTAATGATAACTCCAATGAAGAAATAGCGATGATGTCAAGGAAACTCAAGGGGTTACTACAAAGGAAAAATAAGAGGAAAAACACCTTTAATTCAAATAAATTCAAAGGAAAACAAAATGAAGAGACGTGTTTCGAATGTGAACGTCCTGGCCACTTCAAGAAAGATTATTTTCAACTAAAGCATAAAGGGAAGACCAACTACAAAAACAACAAGAAGAACAAAGCCTTTATTACTTAGAGTGATGAAGAATCAGAAGTTGAGATCGATGCTAAAGATGAGATATCACAAGTATGTTTCGTGGGAGTTGAAGGTGAATCGAATCATGTATCTCCTAATGAACTAAATTCTTTAGAACAAGAAAATAAGAAGTTAAGAGAAAAGAATGCAAGCTTAAAAGGATTAGTTAATACATTTATGGATGAAGTAGATTCACTAATAGATGAAAAAAAAGAAATTGAAAAGGAATCCACAGGTTTTGATTGCAAATATTGATTATTTTGACAACTTTAATAAAATACTTTTCAATAAGGTGAAATTCTTAAATAATGAAGTCCAAAAATTGACTAATGAGTTAAAAATGAGAGATGTGTGTATTGATGCATTTAGTGATAAATCTCCTATAAAAACATGTCTTAATAATGAACTTCAAAAAGAAATAGACTCACTAAAATAATCTCTTGCTAAATTTGTTCAAGGTGAAGAAAATCTAAATATCATATTAGGAAAACAAAGACCTAGTTTTGAAAGACAGGGAATTGGTTTTAATTCTATGCATAAAAAGAGTAATATGAAAATGTTAAACTCAAAATCATGTTTTAGTTTAAATTATTGCTCTCCTTTCACTACTTGTAAACATTGTGGTATTAAAGGTCATTTAGATATAAATTGCTTTAAGAAACGAAATAACGTTTAAAAGGTATGGATTAAAAAAGGTGATTTACTTGTTACTAACATAAATGGACCCAAAAAGATATGGGTACCAAAAGGATGAAATATCTTTTCTTGACAGATATGTTTAAAGGCAAGAGTTCCATCTCAAAAATGGATTCTTGATAGCGGATGTTCTCGTCACATGACAGGTGATAAATAAAAATTCATGGAACTAGACATCAAGAAATAGAATGGAACGGTCACATTTGGAGATAATAAAACATGCGAAATAATTGGAAAAGGTAAAATTAGAAATGGCAAGATAAGTATAAATAATGTACATCTTGTTAATGGACTTGAATTTAATCTTATTAGTATCAGTCAATTTATGGATAGTGGTCATCAAGTTAGTTTTGATAAAGAAAAATGCACTATTTCTCATGGTACTAACAATATCACTCTAGTTGCACAAAGAGAATGAAATATATATACTATTGACTTTGAGCAACAGGATGAAGAATTATGTCTAGCATCTGTACAAGATGAGGCTAATTTGTGGCACAAGAGGATGGGACATGTTCACATGGACTTAATCAAGAAATTATCCTCAAAGAATCTTGTCAAAGGGTTGCTGAAAATCAAATATGAAAATAATGGAATTTGTGTTCCATGTCAACTCGAAAAACAAGTAAGAACATCATTTACGGCAAAGAACATGGTATCAACTTCTTCTCCTTTACAACTACTTCATCTTGATCTATTTGGACCAGAAAGACATTCTAGTATAAATGGTAAGTTTTATGCTTTTGTAATAGTAGATGATTTCTCTAGATACACTTGGGTATTATTCTTGACAACTAAGGATGAAGCATTTAAAGCGTTTGAAAGATTAATAAGAAAACTTGAAACAAAGTATAGTTTCAAACTCATTAGAATTAGAAGTGACCATGGCACTGAGTTTCAAAAAGATTTTATAACCTTTTGTGATCAAAGAGGTATTAGCCATGAATTCTCAGCACCAAGGACTCCTCAACAAAACGGGGTGGTGGAAATGAAGAATAGGACTCTACAAGAGACAGCCAAAACTCTATTACAAGAAAGTAAGCTTCCAAAGAAATTTTGGGCCGAAGCTATGATGCAGGTAATTTGGAGATAGTCAATATTTCAGCAAACCGAAATGAACAAAACAGGAGACCGAATGAACAAATTCAGCAACCTGAAATGAATGATCAAAATGAACATGAACCTGAAGATTTGCAGGATGCTGAAATTGAGTCTAATGATCAAGAGGAAGTTATACATGATATCCAAATGCCAAGAACAGCTAGATACATCAAGAATCATCCTCCAGAAAATATCATTGGAGATATCAATAAAGGTATAACCACACGAAGAGGATTACAAAATCACTGTGCATACTCTGCATTTTTTTCTCAGGTTGAGCCAAAGAATGCAAAGGATTCTATACTTGATGAAAACTGGCTATTGGCAATGCAAGAAGAACTTCAACAATTTAAGAGGTGCCAAGTGTGGGAACTAATGTCTCTTCCAAAAGATGTTTCCATCATTGGTACGAAATGGGTCTTCAAGAACAAACTTGATGAGCACGGGACAATCATTCGTAACAAAGCTAGATTGGTAGCTCAAGGATACAATCAACAGGAGGGGATCGACTATGAAGAAACTTATGCACCAGTAGCAAGGCTGGAATCAATCTGAATTCTGTTAGCTTTTGCTTGCTACAAAAAGTTCAAGCTTCATCAAATGGATGTAAAAAGCGTGTTCCTTAATAGATACATCAATGAAGAAGTATACGTCAAACAGCCTCCTAGATTCGAACATGAAAAGTATCCTAATCATGTGTACACCACATGTGATAGTAACTAATTAAATTGTATATATATTTAGGTTAATGAACTTCATAGAAAGCAACATCCAATCACTTGTTAATTAATTGAGGTAATGGATATCATTTTCTTTCATACTCCTAAATCTAACTTACTATGGTAAATATTGCTTCTATAATTCCTGAAATAGTTAAAAATTCCTTTGAGGTTTGCAATTCCTCTAATATCATTTCACATGAACCATCTTATTAAATTTTAATCATTATCTTTGAAATACGTATCTTGAATATCATTCTTGAATTTGACTCCATATTTTGGTCATCATGTTGGCAATTTGGATATTATTGGACCCTTGACAAATTAAATGTCAAATCTAGAATGTTTATTCTTTTATCTTATTATTCTTACACTTTCGTTCACCTTTTATATCATTGTTATTAAAATCAAGTTATTGTGAATATATATATTTGGCATGGGTGCAAAGATAATATGATTGGTGGGGTTAAATGCAAGGTCGACCACTGAACTTTTCTGATATTTGGGTATTGAGCCCCTTTCGTTCGGTCAACGCAAACGGAGCCCCTTTCTATTCAAAAATTTGGACTTTGAGCCCCAGGCGCCAAATGTGCGTTGACCTGCCTACGTGGCAGATCTGACGTGAACATTTTTTATTTTTATTTTACAAGTGGACTAGCTGACATGGCCATTATAGAAATTTTTCCCAAAATTATGTACATGCCCAAATTCGAACACTTCACCTCTAATTTGGAAATTTGGTGCAATGACCAACTGAGCAACATGGGTCTTGTTGTTATTATTTTACAAAGATTTATATTTATAACTAAACAATTAAATCCCCAAATTAAAAGACAACAAACATCCACAGCAACTCCAAGTATAGCTTTTCTCCAAATTTTAAATTACTTGCTTTGCTCCACAAAAAAAGTCACATTTAAAAATATATTTTAGGTAAATTAAAAAAAATATTTACTGAAAATTTTGTAATATTTAAAAAAATATTGGGCTAAAATATTAAATATAATATTTAATTAATATTTTATCGAAAATATAAGTATAATAATTTTAATAATTTAATATTAAATATATTTTAGCAAAAATATATTTATTATTTTAATTAATGATTAATTAAAATATATTTTAGGTAATTTAAAAAAATATTTATCAAAAATTATGTAATATTTAACTAAAATATTAAATATAATATTTAATTAATATTTTACCAAAAATATAAGTAAAATATATTTAATATTAAATATATTTTAGCAAAAATATATTTATTATTTTAATTAATGATTAATTAAAATATATTAAAGGTAAATTAAAAAAATATTTACAGGAAATTATGTAATATTTAAAAAACAAATATGGGGCTAAAATATTAAATATAATATTTAATTAATATTTTATCAAAAATATAAGTAAAATATATTTAATATTTTAATATTAAATATATTTTATAGGAAATATATTTATTATTTTAATTAATGATTAATTAAAATATATTTTACGTAAATTAAAAAAATATTTACCAGAAATTATGTAATATTTAGCTAAAATATTAAATATAATATTTAATTAATATTTTACCAGAAATATAAGTAAAATATATTTAATATTTTAATATTAAATATAATTTAGCGGAAATATATTTATTATTTTAATTAATGATTAATTAAAATATATTTTAGGTAAATTAAAAAATATTTACCGAAAATTATGTAATATTTAAAAAACAAATATGGGGCTAAAATATTAAATATAATATTTAATTAATATTTTACCAAAAATATAAGTAAAA
>JAINUV010000943.1:45000-68745 GCA_020205505.1 Panax japonicus
ATAATATTATAACAAACCATGAACAATGTGTTAGGTTTGTAACATTCATGAACGCAATCAAATTGCAAAAATATGCGGAAGCGTGAAAATCAGAGTTTTAAAAATTTACAAACCATAAACCCGGATCACCTTTTATGCGCAATTATTAATTAAACGAAAAGATAAAGAATAAAATCATACCCTTGAAGATCGAGCTTCCTCAGGTACAAGTTCACCTCCAAATCCTTTCGCGTTCAACTTGAATCCACCGGGTTTGGTTCCTTCCTTTTATCAACGTTAGCCACCCAAGTGTTTAGCCTCTAGAGGTGATCCACCAAGGAAGAAGAAGAATTCAAGAATGGGTATTTGGCTCAAACCCTAGTTTTCTATCTCTATAGAAAAAAGGCGTACTCTCCCAACTATTGGAATTACGTATTCTAATAATACGTCAACCTCACTCCCACCCATAATAAGACTCCTCTTATTTATAGATGTAGGCAACCCTCCTTAACAATTAAGGAATTGGGTTTTATTTTAATTAATTAAATTCTTTTAATTAATTAAGCTCCCTAATCTTATTAGAGATAATTAATTAAATTCCTTTAACTAATTTTTCCTCCTAATCATATTAGGAATAAATGAGAGTACTTATATTAAATTAATTCCTAAACTCTTTTAGAAATTAAAATAATAATAATTGTAATAATATTAATAAGACTCCTCTTATTAATTTATATTTAATATTTCTAAAATATTAAATAATAAATATTAAGCTATTTAATTTATTCTATCACCATAGATTAAATTAAATATACTTAACATATTATTACGATTATGCCATTAACTTCTTAAATAATTATTCTTCCTTTTATGGTGTGACCCTTTAGGTTCTCCATATTAAACCGGTTGTGAATAAATCAATTAGAACAATTCTAATCTTATTTAAATAAATAAATTAAACTAATAATTTATTTAAATAAATAATATTTATTCTACAATAGGGATAAGCCTCCCTAGCGATCAACGACTTTCCAGATAATATAGATTTCAACATTAATCATAAAAGAACCTTTGAGTAAATAGTTACCGTACAATTCAATCCTTCCACCATACAATGTCCCGATTAAATATAAGACATGGAATTACTGTCAAGTCTTATTTTATTTAATTATATGTATTTCGACTCTTAAATGCACAACTCCAAATAATGCAAATTAGAAAGTCCTTTCTAATTTCATTCTGCCTTGGCCAAGGACTACTGAGTTGTCATTTATCGAATCATATAGGACATTTCTCTTCTTTTACTAGAAGTGGTAGATTCTTTATTGATCATACATTATCTCCATGTAAACTTATTATACCCAAGCATACCCTTTGATATACCCTAAGGGTCTTAAGGAATAAGTCAAAGTATAACTCATCATACACAAGATACTATGATGATCTCAAGTCCAAGGATCACTTGTACTACTATCACTACAGGAATTCCTATTGACATGCAAGTAAACTCCATTAGGTATTCCTTAGCGAGTCACGTTCAGTGAACTTATTCTCTAATAAGCACCTACATACTTGCTTTAGTGTCTCCACACAAATGATCATGAGATCAATCATCCTCATCCAATAAGCAAGCAACGTATGTACCAATCTATCCGGATTCACTAATCCCCAATTTAGTAATCCAACGATTGGGAACTATTTTAGTTATAAGCTTTCTAAGAATTTAGATCTCATTATAATGATCATCATCATTATTCTAAAAGCATTGCTTAAAACTATGGGTTTATCACATATTATAAAACAGCATCGTGTAGATAATTAAAAGCCTTTAATAAATAAATACTTTTTATTAATAAATGAATAAGATTGTTTACAAAGTATATGCTTTATCATCAAACATGATTCGCTTGTGTGCATATTATTTTCAATCTCTCACCTGCACTAAAGCCAATCGTCATGGTATCTCATACTCTTCTTCTCTAAGTGACGATTATCCTGCTGTTGGATAAGCTTTAGTTAATGGATATGTAATGTTGTTCTTGAGAGTCCACTATCTCTATAGTGATTTCCCATCTTTCAATGATTCTTATAATCAAATGAAAGTGCCACAACACATGTTTAAATCTAAGATGAGACTTAGGAACTATTCCTAGTTCTGTAATGAACTTTTCATCCAAACAATCAACTTGTAGCTTCATTTATAGCTATATACTTTGTCTTTATCACTAAACCAATAACTCTTTGTTGTTTGGAACCTTTCCAATTCACTGCTCCACCGTTCAAGGTAACCCTTTACCTTAAAGTGGATTTTCTGTCATCTTGGTCTGTCTGAAAAACTTGAGTCTGTTAAGCCCTCTAGTTTTAATTCAGACCCGCAATGAATTATATCACATCCTTAGTGCTGGTTAAGTACTTTAAGATGTTTTTCACTGACTCACAATGAACTTCTCCAGAATATGACTGATCAACATCAAGTCTGTATATTTCATTGCATACATGATTGTCACTTATGCGATCTCTCTTTTAGGAGTTTATGGGGACTATTAAGAGAGATACACTCCATGGCTCATCACCATGAGACATCCCATGGAGTTTGCCATGCTAAACGACTTTAGCATCAAATGAATATACGTTCCTTGGGTTAAGCCGAGCATCCTTTTAAATCTATCTATATAGATTTGTATCCCCAATTAAGATACTCTTCCCAAATCATTCATGGAGGAATGTTTAGACAACTTTATCTTTATTGATTTTAGCATTGGTATGTCATTCCTTATCCGTATTATATCAACATATAATACCAGAAATGTCACGACGCTCCCACTGACCCTTTTGTACACACTTGGTTCATTCTTATTTTTGATAAATCAAACTCTTTTGATTGTCTCATCAAAATGAATGTTCCATTATTTGAGAAACTTGCTTCAATCCATTTCTCTGAGTGTCTACAACTCTTACCTCATCGTATATAACTGGATCATCATCTTCTATGATACGTACCTTATCATCATCATCCATGATGAATCCATACCTCCTAGGTATCTTCGGTACTATTCCAGATTTACGATTTGGTTGTGGTACAATTGGTCTATCTATAGGTTCCTCTTATTTGACTTGTAGTATTTTGTGGTTCTTGAACTTTTCAAGATGTATTATCCTCCCACTAGCCCTTTCAATGATAAACACCTTTATCTTAGAAGGCAGCATGTTTCGCAACAAACATCTTTTGCTAAGTAGGATTATAGAACATATGCCCTAAACTTACTTTAGGATGTCCCACAAATCTGTACTTGTCAAATTTTGTCCCAAGCTTATCCTTTGAAACCGTTTCACATAAGTTGGACAACCCCTTATCTTAACATACTTAAGATTAGGAATCCTCCCTGTCCATAACTTTTATGGAGTCTTGGGGCCGGATTTTGAGGTTACCTTTTCGTAGATATGCAGCTATTTCTAGGACATGATCCTAGAGGGATACTGGAATGTCGGTAAAATCATTATGGACCGCACCATGTCCAACAAGGTACGATTTTTCCATTCAGATACATCAATCAATTATTGCGAATCAGGATGTGTCCATTATGAGAAAACCATTTGAGATGATCTAGAAACTTATTGCACAAGTATTTATTCCTTGATCTAATCAAATAATCTTAATACTTTGTCAATTTGTTTCATTTCTGAATTCTTTAAACCTTTCAAATAATTCACACTTGTATTTCAACAAATACATACATTCAACTCTTTGAATGATCATCTCCTTTTCTTATACTAGTTTGTTCAATTTGCAAAATATATTTTTCACGTAAGTCAAGTATACAAAATCCATTAAGTAATATTCCAGTTCTATACAAAACATTATTATTATAAATAGAACAACAATTGTTCTTAATTATAATACCAAAGATTTTATTGTCCAACAATAAAATAGAAATAATATTTCTAACAAGAACTGGAATACAATAACAACTTATTGACTTAATAGACTTGCCCGTAGGCTGTGCTAAACTATAAGTTCCTATGGCTAATGCAGCAACCTTTACTTCATTTCCCACACATAGATTACTTATATTTGTTTAGTTTTCTACTTCTACTTGGTCCCTTCATAAATCTTTATTTATGATAACCAAAATCGGTATCCAATACCCAAGTAGAACATTGACTTAAAGAAAATTTTATTTTAAATCATGAACAAATTTGTATTTGTAACCGAAACTTCACTAAGCTTCTTTGGTTAGCTTCTGCAAGATGCTTTTCGCAGTTTCTTTCCAGTGTCTAGGCTTATTTCAGTGGAAGCAAACTCCTTTGCTATCCGTATCAGTTTGTTCTTATTATCCTTTATTTTTTTCCTTTCTATTTACCTTCTTAGAATCGTTCTTCTTTTCAGAAGATCCTTTGGCCCCTACCAGTAAGACTTGGTCTTTCTTGGTTGGAAAGTGACTCTCAACATTTTTCAACATGTTAAGCAAATCAGCGAGGCTGATATCTAGCTCGTTCATATGAAAAATTCACAACAATTGTGAAAGGAGTCCGAAGTGAGTGCAAGATCAAATCTTGGCTCAACTCTCCATCCATGACAAAATCCATTTGTCCTAATTGATCAATCAAATTGATTATGTTAAGGACTTTTGTCTGTACTATAGTGTCATTGGCCATTCTAGATCGGAAGAGCTCCTTAGATATCTGATATCTATCAGTCCTACTTTCCTCACCATCAACTATTTGATGTGCAGTAGTATAGTAGGAGCATCCATAGTTTCATGTTGACGCTGAAGCTCGTTACTCAAGGATGTGAGCATGATGCATTGAGCCAACTATGCATCATCTAGCCACTTTCTAAAGTAGCAATCTCTTCCTCAGAGGCATTGTCTGCAACCTTTGCAGGGATAGGCGTATTAAGGACATAAGATAGCTTTTCAGCCATGAGAACTATTCTCAATTTCCTTAACCAATCCATTTAATTTGGTCCGATTAAATAAGCATCTAATATGCTATGTAGTGATAGTAATTTAGACATTGTAAAAATCTGTAAATGAATTTATAATTAACAACATTTAACATACATTCTTTTATTAATTACCAAAATAATTTAGGTCTTGTTTTAAATTGGTATCTCCCACTATTTTCTTCAAACTATATTACCCTCACTTATATAGTTCGGCAAAATCTAATTAAAGATTTTCTAGTGAGAATAAGGATCTCATTTCAAATGTATATAGCCTTGTGTGTGCACAACAAACTATATATAAATAAATAGGTAGACAACTCTTGTCAATTACATCAACTATGTAACTCCTTGTATTTTGCCTCTTAAATCATAATGGTCAAGTGTGTGCACATCCGAACTAAAATGATTTAAGTTAAGTCAGACCCAGCATTTCTATATAAGTGAAGAGAAAACTACAACCCTTGTGTGTGCACAACAAAGCAGTAATGTTCAATTCCTTATAAACATCATATGTAATAAAAACAACATCTTAAATATTTAATACTTGCCTTGTGTGTGCACAACAAACTCATATTAAATATTCAATACTCTATTGTTTCTATCATGCTAGAAGGCGACGTTCGATATTCCAAATATCTTTGAACGTTACAACTTAATATAAAATATTTGAGGGTTTTGTTATTAATTTGTCTCATCTTGTTTAGCGCGCATGCACATATATATATAACATACGCGTCATATTAATAAACATGCGAAGCATGTTTGCATAATATATAATATATATATATAGTATAAGCATGCACATATAGAATACTATATTCTACCTGGATTGATTATGGACTTTTATTCTAGTTTGGTTCACTAGAGCCATCAAGTGAACCAAAAGGTCAAAACCCTAGAGGTGCAAGAATTAATATTTAAATATAACTATTACATTTAAACCCGGCTCCATTACAAACGGGTCTTCAAGTGCCAATGGCTCCTTGATCTCCAATTCTTCAAAATTAATTCTAACTATTTCTATTACAAAACTATTTAAAATAAATAGAAACCTTGATCAGCAGTCAAGGGGAAGTACATAAGAGGGAGTTAGAATTTACATTAAGAAAAATTAGAGAAGACGAGGTACGCAGACCCCATTTAATAAAACTCATACATTCATGCATCCAACTAAAATAAAATCCAATCGCATTGGTCAATAGTCCATAATCAATCCCATTTATTATCATACACATCACCATATTCATCAATAAATAACATTCATCTCATGATAATAAACATTTAATATATATATTGATATCATTTAATGGGCAAATTTAGTTAGTATAAATCTAATTTTGAATCAAAATAAACTCCTTTATTTTAATCCAAATTTAAATCAAAATAAAACTATTTTATTTTAATTTATCCAATTTTGAATAAAATAAACTATTTATTTGTAATCAAATCTTAATCAAAATAAACTCCTTTATTTTAATTAATTATGGAATCTAATTCCATGTAAAAAAAATAAACTCCTTTATTAACCGGATTCTCTTCTTATTCACAAATAAACTCCTTATTTTGAATAATATGAAATCTTATTTCATATCTAAATAAACTCCTTTATTTAGGAAAATTAGGATTCTCTTTCCTATTCACAAATAAACTCTTTTATTTTGAATAATATGAAATCTTATTTCATATCTACATAAACTCCTTTATTAAGGAAAGATGAATTCACTTTCCTATTCCAAATAAACTCTTTTATTTGAATAATATAAAATCTTATTTCATATCTAAATAAACATGAAATCCAATTCAACTCTAATTAGTTATCATGGAATCAATTCCAACTCTAATTAGTTAGCATGAAATTCAATTTTAAAATTAAAATAAACTTTTTATTTTAATATTAAAATAAATTTTATTTTAATATTAAAATAAATTTTATTTTAAAATTAAATAAAATTATTTTATTATAAAATTATTAAAAATAATATATATATTATAATATATATATATATATATATATATATATATATCCGTACGTAATATATATATATATACAGCAGGATTCCTTTAAAAGAAATCAGGAAAGCAAGTTCTAATATATATGAGTGATTACGTGGCCAAAGTCCAATGATCAAGCAGGATTAATTAAAATGGCCATTTGTGAATCACGGAATCAGCATTCCCTTGAACCGCGAATCACAGCAAAAAATGAAATACAGTTCGCGGAATATCAAAGCTTTGGTTTTTGTTTTTTTTTTTTTTTAAATAAATTTTATACAATAAAATTATGCCCAATTAAATTGTTCTAAACACATATCAATATACATATCAAATCAAAACAATTAATAATTCGCATAAAGGTTTGGCTCTGATACCACTGTTAGGTTTGTAACATTCAAGATTGCAATCAAATTGCACAAAATTATGCGGAAGCATGGAAAATCAGAGTTTAAAATTTTACAAACCATATACCCGGATCACCCTTTATGCGCAATTATTAATTAAACGAAAAAGAAATAACAAGAATCATACCCTTGAAGACCCAAGCTTCCTCAAGTACAAGTTCACATCCAATCCTTTTCGCGTTCATCTTGAATCCACCGGGTTTGGTTCCTTCCTTTGATCAACGTTAGCCACCCAAGTGTTTGGCCTCTAGAGGTGATCCACCAAAGAAGAAGAAGAATTCAAGAAGATAGGTATTTGGCTCAAACCCTAGTTTTCTATCTCTATAGAAAAAGGGGCGTACTCTCCAACAATTGAAATTACGTATGTTGTTAAAGTCAATCACCTCTACACCCATAATAAGACTCCTCTTATTTATAGATGTAGGCAACCCTCCTTAACAATTAAGGAATTTGGTTTTATTTAATTAATTAAATTCTTTTAATTAATTAAGCTCCCTAATCTTATTAGGGATAATTAATTAAACTCTTTAATTAATTTGCCTCCTATCCTATTCGGATATTTGAGAGTACTTTTATTAATTAATTCCCAAACTCCTTAGGAATTAAATAATAATAATAGTAATAATAATAATAAGACTCCTCTTTATATTTAATATTTCTAAAATATTAAATAATAAATATTAAGCTATTTAATTTATTCTATCACTATAGATTAAATTAATATACTTAACTTATTATTACGATTATGCCATTAACTTCTTAAATAATTATTCTTCCTTTTATGGTGTGACCCTTTAGGTTCTCCATATAAACCGGTTGTGAATAAATCAATTAGATATTCTAATCTAATATAATAAAGAAATTAAACTAATAATTTTTTAAATAAATAATATTTATTCTACAATAGGGATAAGCCTCCCTAGCGATCAACGACTTTCCAGATAATATAGATTTCAACATTAATCATAAAAGAACCTTTGAGTAAATAGTTACCGTACAATTCAATCCTTCCACCATACAATGTCCCAATTAAATATAAGACATGGAATTACTGTCAAGTCTTATTTTATTTAATTATTTGTATTTTGACTCTTAAATGCACAACCCCAAATAATGCAAATTAGAAACTCCTTTCTAATTTCATTCTGCCTTGGTCAAGGACTACTGGGTTGTCATTTATCGAATCACATAGGACATTTCTCTTCTTTTACTAGAAGTGGTAGATTCTTTATTGATCATACATTATCTCCATGTATAACTTATTATACCCAAGCATATCCTTTGATATACCCTAAGGGTCTTAAGGAATAAGTCAAAGTATAACTCATCATACACAAGATACTATGATGATCTCAAGTCCAAGGATCACTTGTACTACTATCACTACAGGAATTCCTATTGACAAGCAAGTAAAACTCCATTAGGTATTCCTTAGCGAGTCACGTTCAGTGAACTTATTCTCTAATAAGCACCTACATACTTGCTTTAGTGTCTCCACACAAATGATCATGAGATCAATCATCCTCATCCAATGAGCAAGCAACGTATGTACCAATCTATCCGGATTCACTAATCCCCAATTTAGTAATCCAATGATTGGGAACTATTTTAGTTTTAAGCTTTCTAAGAATTTAGATCTCATTAGAATGATCATAATCATTATTCTAAAAGCATTGCTTAAAATTATGGGTTTATCACATATTATAAAACAGCATCATGTAGATAATTTAAAAGCCTTTAATAAATTAATACTTTTTATTAATAAATGAATAAGATTGTTTACAAAGTATATGCTTTATCATCAAACATGATTGGCTTGTGTGCATACTACTTCAACAAGATCTACAGGTAATGTGTGGGTGCCAATTTGAATCAAGGAAGATTTATAACTAGTAGATGTAATGAAGGTTTCTCCCAACGGAGTTTCAACATATTAGGTAAAGTCTAATTTCTCCAGAGTTAAATTTAAACATTGAGCGCAAGTAGGAAAAATATAAGAATGGGTAGAATCGGTATCAAATAAGGTATAGACTTCACAAGATTTTATAATTAGCTTTACCCGTGATAACTTCATTCGGGTTCCTTTCTTTTTGGGAGGTCATGACAAAGCTTTCCCTTGAACTATCGGCTTTAACTTGTCTGGGACGGCCTTTGGTGTCTCCATCCCAGCTAGACTTGACTTCATTGCACGACAAAATCGGGCTAGGTGACATCTCTTCCGTAATTATAACATGTTTTGGATCGCACCGTGCATGTCGACGTCGTGATTTTTATTTGTCCCTTTCGTTTCATGTTTTTTGGTGTTCTCATGTTATATGAGATTTGTTTGAAAAAATAAGTGAAAAAGTTCCGACATGTATAATGTCGACGATTTGACTGTAAGAGTCGCCAGTTGATGTTTTTAACTAGTTGCACCAATGTAACCGAAAAAAGGTTTGCACAATAACCCAGTGATGTGACACTGCTAAATAAGTTTGTGAAACCGAGATTCGTTTTGGTTCGGGGGTTTGTTTATGAGGAGGGAAGGTGTTAGGCACCCCCCGACATAAACAAGAAATAAATTGCACACCCTTTATATATAGGTTCGGGGGTTTATATATTTATCCCTTTTCGTTTCTTGTTTCTTCTAAATAATGTGCAATTTATTTAGAAGTAGTGCGAGGCCTCGTTCGCACCTATATACAAAGGGTTTGAATTTATAGGAAAAATTCAATTTTAAACAAGATATAGCAGTGAAGTTTTATAAAAGAGGTTTTTCAAACCTTGTGCTTAATAGTAATTGAGACTTTTTCATACTTCCATTTTATTATTAAATGTTCGGCTTGATTGCTTTTATTTTTGAAATGCGAAGAATCTTCGAAAAAATAATATACAGCAGTGCCGAACTCCTCATGGGCATGACAGCCATCTAAGGAAATTCAAACACTGTAAATAATGTACAAGCTACTTACAGCTGAAAAAGTCCATCACGGGAATCGAATCTAGATTCAGTAGACTGAATCTGTGATCACATGATTCCTAGACTCACATGATGCCGCAGTTTATATGAAAAGAAGTAAGCAGTTATATATATAAAGGTTGTAAATATATATATACAGACATGATCAACCACCACGAAACACCTCCATTGGGGATCAGAAATGTAATATATAATGCGGTAAATATATATAGAGAGACATGATCAACAACCACAAAGCACCTCCATGGGGGATCAGAAATGTAAATAAAGCAGTAAATACGATCAACCACCACGAAGTAACTCCTGGCGGGACTAAATGTAAATAAAGCAGTAAAAGACGATCAACCACCATGAAGTAAACTTTAGGCGGGACGAAATGTAAATAAAATAGTAAAAGGCCACGAAGTAAACTTCAGACCTAACAGAAATATAAATATATATATATATATGTGGTAAACGCACATGATGTTTCTCAATCCCGGCTCGGTTTATAATTTCAGCGATTTGTCGCTATATATATATATATATATATATATATTTATATATATATATATTTATATATATATTATATAGAAGCAGTAAACGCACCGAATATAAAATACAGGCTCAACAACAGTTCATATATATATATATATATATATATATATATATATATATATATATATATATATATATACAGAACTGATCCAGTCCGGGAGTCCGGACTGGATCAAATCCGGTCCAAATTTTTTTTTTTTTTTTTTTGCTTTTTTTTTTTGGAACAACTAAAAAAAAAAAAAAAAAATTTATGGAACTGAAATTTTTCAATAATACAGTGTTTTGGGTGTGTTTTTAATACCTACCCCAACCAATGTATGTACAGTCTGCCCAGACTGTACAGACATGTTTCGTTATAGGCATCCAAATCACACCCAAAACACTGTATAATGTAAAAATTCCAATTCCATAATTTTTTTTTTTTTTTTTTTAGTTGTTTTCAAAAAAAAAAAAGCAAAAAAAAAAAAAAAAAAAACTCCGGATTTAACAAAATCCGGGAGTCCGGACTGGATCCGGACTCTATATATATATATATATATATATATATATATATATATATATATATATATATATATATATATATATATATATATAAGTAAGTAAACACTCCAGACATAAGTCTAGGCTCAATCAACGCATAACTCGATAATGTTAGTCCATATATAAAAATATTTCCATATATAAGTATATATATACAGACAGAAATGAAAACCACGGACCGAAGTCCGGGCATACACACACAACACGACTCTCAACGTGAAGAATAGTGTGTTCAAAGATGTAGAGGAAGGCTTTATAGAGTGTGAGAAAGCATACAGTGGGTTGCTAAGGCAGGCTTCTATGACTCTAGATGGATAAACACTCAATATGGGGTGTGTACGGAACAAATTGGACAGGGCTTCCTCGCCTCTTTTTCTCTTACAAATGGCCACCCTAAGCTCTATATTTATAGACCTGGGAGCCACAGGTGTACCTGCAGCAGCCACAGATGCACCTGTGGCTGCCGGGGTGCCCCGGGCTCCACGGATCCTGTCATCTCGAAGTACGTGCACTCAAGCACTGTGATGTTTGCTCGAACTTCTAGAACTTCAATCCGAGCATCCGAATGAGGTGTACAAGACCTTACTTGGACTGCTTTTGTCGAGAGTTATGCAATGACATGGGATTAGAGGTTGTACGAAGTCAGTAAGAGGAGACCATGCCCATGGTCTTCAAGCTTCAAATTCTATCCGGTGTACTGCCATGTATAATAGTCACTCAGGATTGGAACTCCCTGGCTCTTGTGTGACATTTCTGTGTAGAAATGTATGTATGAAATGTTAAGACGGTTGCGCTGGGGTTGAGGTGGCAAGATGACGATTTTTCCCCTCACTAGGGTTATCTCCGATTTGGGCTGATAGCAGACGTTGCTCAGGGTTACGTCTGAGATTCGACTGCTGCAAGTGTTTAAATTCTGTAAGGTCATCTGTAAGTGTGCATGTCTTCCCGATGTTAGGTCCGGGTCTTTGGAATGAGTGCCTCAGCAGGAGGTCTGAGATTGAGGCTGAATGCATGCATTTGAAACAAGCATTTCTGGAGTTATCACTAAAACTAAAATGGAATTCCTTAGGGTTATCTCCAAGGATGAAACTCGAGGTTATCTCTGAGGTTGGAATTGATAATCCCGGTATGTGTTTCGGGGTTGAGACTGAACTTCCGGTAGTATTCAGGATGGATTTGAGATGTCTTCCAGGTATATCTCCAAAAGACGAATCTGCCCTCCTGCAATGTTAGTAGCTGGTGTGCAGAAAATTTTGAGTGTCTACAGATGCCCTCTTATCATATTCATGCAATGCAAGGCATGGATAGGATAAAGAATCCTAGACACTTGAAATGCAATAAGATAAACATGATGTTATGCGCAAGCAACATGATGCAAATGCAAGATGCATATATTTTGTTGGATTATTTTCCAACATGATGGAATGATTATCGATTCCTTGTTAATCCTGCTAGGGATGACAATCAATTATGTCTTGGACGTGTAATCTATGTCTTCAAGAATGCTGACGTTGGGGTTATCACCAAAGTCCTGGATCCTTAATACAGACCTTAATCCAAAGATGTGCCTCTCGTGTGCAAGAGATCTGTGGGGATAAAGTTTTTTCTGTTTGAGGATGTGTTAAACATATACCATCATCCTGTCGGAGTTACTGCCAACAGTATGTATTGTCAGGGCTGCCTGACCTTCGCTGATGTGTGTATCACTGGATAGAACCCTATTGGGCAAACTGTCAAGGCTGCTTGACGTTCATTGATGTGTGTATCAATGGTTGCATTGCATTGTGACCCCCACCGGGGAACATGTCAAGGTTGCTTGACCTTCATTGACGCGTATATCAATGGTTTAATTGTGTTGTAACCCCCACCGGGGATGAGATCATCGAATGGCCTCCGATGCTTCGATGAGTTTACTTGTCATCGGTTGAAATTATGATTTGTACATCAATGGTCAAATTACGTTATAACCTCATCGGGGATTATGTCAAGGCTGCTTGACCTTCATTGACGCGTATATCAATGGTCGAATTGCATTGTAACCCCTGCCGTTAATTCTTTATCAATTTTTGAAATCGGCGTTGTGACCCCCGTTGGGGAACACATCTTTTAGGGTTACGACCTTGTGTTTGGCGGCATCGAACCTGTGTGAGGCATTGTCGAGCATGATTTGCAAAATTTGAGCTCATCGGTATAGTATACCTTGCATTCAGGCGAATACCAACGAGTGATGTGCAGAGCCAAAGTTTGGCCCGTGAAAACCAGGATTCTAGGCTATTCTGGTCAATCGCGTAGCGTTTTTAGTCCTGATTTGGTCTTTCCATCTTGTGAGACCTCCTTTACAACTCGAACTGGACTGAGTCAGATGGGTGGTACCCATGTAAGGGTGTCGCAGGTACACCTGCGGCCAACCGTGGCTATGTAAAGCCTGCAGGTTGCTTTTATAAGTCACTTTCAAGTTGCGCCGCGAAGGAAATCTGAGAGCTCTTCTTCAGACCTGCTGAATTCGGGGGACTTTCTGGAAAATTTGTCACTATACAAGTGTTCTACGCTGTCCTGGTAACGTATGCATGTATTCTTTTCCAGTTTCTATCTGTTGGAAAATTACTTATCACATGAAATGCATTTATACACATAGTAGTGAATATGCATGCTAATATGACTTGATAAAAAATATTCAACACAGTAAATGTTAGTATTAAACCATTATGAACATAATGATGTGAAAAATTTTGACTTTTGAAACAGTCAAATTGGCACCTTTTACTGTCATTTCTTATCCTATTTAAGGACAAATGAGTAAAGGTAGAAAAGCAAAATAATCCTGGTAATTAGACTACACTTAAGGATTTTTTTACTGTGATATATTAATGCATGTAGGATGTATATGACTGTGGGTAGGTGTGTTACTGAATGGCCACCTAGTCATGCCTATGTGCATGTGGATAGTCCTATTTACAAAGGGGACTACGGTAAAATTTTCCAAAATGTAGGCATTGGGTAGTCATACATTTTTAACTCTACTATAGACGTATGTTAAAATAATGTATGAATGCATGTAAACATAAAAATGCATTTTGAAAAGCTCCAGGTTAAATATTACCACACCCTTTCTGAGGTGATTTGGAGACTTGTTGTCCAGATATTATTGATCTGGATCAGCTAAGTAGTTCTCGTAGGACCACTTCTGGTGTACGGAGAAGGGCTTCTAAAGTACCTCGACCTCATACTGTTAGACAGCCTCGTCGTTTGGTGGAGGTGGTGATACGTCCTATCCAGGTTGAAGTGTTGGACATCGAGGACGAGGAAGAGGATGTTCTGGTTACGGACCCCGCTCCTGCTGTACGTGTTTCTTGTAGGGATTTGCCAGGCATTCAAGTGGTGAATCCAGAGATCCTGGGTGATTTGAGTCGACACCCTTCAGGTTACCTACACACAAACGAGGTATAAAGTTAGATCTTAATCTTCCTTATTTCTTATTGATGATGAGTAAAGGGTTCTGATGTTGATCTGCATTTGATGTAGGTTCCCAGCTTTACACAGCCTCGAGGGAACTGGTTCAGTATCCACTCTATGTATCAGGCTTTGCATGATGACTATAGAACGATTGTACATGGCTTGGGATTCGGGATGTTCTTTTCCATTCATCCCCATCGTTGTCCCTGGGGTTACCTCAGGGAATTGTCTGAGCACTGGTTCACCAGACTTAGTCACTCCATTTGTTAGACTATGAGGTGATGATGACGCCGATGGATTGAAAGTTTATCACTGGTTTCATCCTTTTGAGGGGGCATCGAGTCAGCGCTTCGCTTCTCGCCACTTATCAGCAGAGGAAAGATCTAGGTTGTATGCTTGTTGGGATCAGCGAGAGTTAGCTGAATATTTTGTCAGCCATCCGAGTTATTCTGCAGAGTATTCCGCATGGATGGAGACAGAGACTGCATCAGTTGCGATAGTATCCACAGTGCAGGGGACTGATTCCGACGATGAGGAGCATATGGAGGAGGCTGATATTCCCATTGAAGAGGATTTGACTATTGGGTTGCCAGTATATGTGATGGATTCTCCCACTACGAATGCTACTGTGATTCAGCATTCAGCACAGTATTTAGAGCAAAGTCTATATCTGATGACCTTTGAGAGAGATCAGGCTAAGACCTTAATGTTGACAGCTCTTGATGGGAGAGACACTGCTCTATTAAAGAGAGACGAGGCTAGATCAGCCAGAGATATATTGATTATAGAGCGGGATGCTGCCCTATCTGTCCGAGATGTGGCCATCACAGACAGTACTTCAATGAGATCCCTTACAACTGACATCCTTGCCGATATGAGTGAATACACTGATGAGCATCATGCCACCATGCAGTTAGCCTCAAATCTACTAGCTCGTGTAGATACCATTGGGCAAGAGCTTACAGTGTTACCTCCTTCTTTACAGAGAGATGCTATGTTAGATTTAATAGTCCGCATACACACAGATCCGTAGATAGACTTGTATTTTCCTACACAGACTAGCTTAGCCATTTTGTCATGTACAACAAATATTGTATATATCAAACAGTATTATTTATGGCAGGGCAATATTTTTTGATTCACTTCTCTTTCAGTTGTGCCTTGATACTTGCTTGATATTTGCCTGTTTCTTTAGGGCTTATGATCTTGATGCATTCTGAACTCATCCTTGATGTGTGGACATTAAGATGTCGCAGGATCTTTCAAAACAGATCATTGATCTGTGTGTATCCCTACCAACTTTGGTGTCTTGGGACTGGTTTCTGTATGTAGATATGGAGAGGAGTGTGGCTTTTCCTCTCTGAGATTGACCGCACCACAGATGGTAGCCTGTACTCCTATTTAAGAGGAGCCCAGTTAGTTCCATCTCTTATGGATTGGTGTTGCTCTTTGAGGCACAACCGCAGCTTAGATGGTCGTCGAATCTCCTATTTGTGAAGAGAGGTCAGGTAGTTCCATCCCTTTGGTCTAAAGCCGATGAAATGTGGTGGATTGAAGTTTGATCCCAGTACCGTGTGATAATTATTTTTGTTCTAGTAGGGGGTTAGACCGAACCATAAATGGCTGCCTATGTACTCCTATTGAAGAGGAGATTAGGTCTGCGTAGTTCAAACTTGGTGTAAGAGGTTCAACACTGAATGTGAAAGGAAGATGGGTGTAGAAGCTTTATTGATGAAGAAGGGTGTAGAAGTGTTTTTGTGGTCTTTTGTTTTTGTAGAGAAAGGGTAGAAATGTTTTTGTTGTTTTTTTATTATGACCAGGACATATAGAATATGGTTGCCTACGTACTCCCGTGTATCAAGGAGATCAGGTTGACGTAGTTCACCCTCAGGATGAATTACAGCGAAGAGAAGTATGAATCCCATGTGCAGGCTATACTATGGGGAGAAGAAAGTTTGATCCCATAATTGGGACAAACTGCAGGTTTGGAAAAAGTTTGATCCGTCTTTAGGACAAACTGAAAGCGTAGAAAAGTTTAATCCCGTCTGCAGGATAAACTGCAGGTGTGAAAGGTTCAATCCCTGGGGGGATAACCTAAATTGTGTGAAAATTTTGAAATGAGGTGAAACCAGGTTGCTGGTTTGAAGTGTATGTTTCCCTGAGGGTCAGATGAGTATGTAAAAAGGGTTAGAAAATCGGAATGACTGGTGAATTTAATGATCAAAACTAGGATGTTTACTTGATGATAACTTCAAACATAGTACCGTTTCATGGTGTATTAGTTGATAAGCTATGGAAATTCATCGCCATCCATTTTCTATAGCCTGAGAGCGTCTCCTGTCAATACCTCATTGACAACAAACAATCCTTCCAAGTTAGGAGCGAATTTTCCCTTAGATTGATCTTGGTTGTCAATGATCTTCTTCAAAACCAAGTCGTGTTGTTTAAAATGTCGTAGCCGTACTTTCCTATTATAGGATCTTGCGATCCTTTGCTTATATAACTAACCATGGAAGATAGCCGCGGTTCGCCTTTCGTCTATTAGAGACAATTGGTGATACATGTCTTGTACCGATTGGTCTTCATCCAGCTGAGCGTCCATCAATACTCTGAGGGATTCCATTTCCACCTCTATAGGGAGCACTGCTTCCATCCCATTGGCTAATAAGTAAGGTGTTGCCCCAGTGGAAGTACACATTGAAGTTTTGTAGGCTAATAAAGTAAGAGGCAAGAGGTCAGGCCATCCTTTGTGATTGGCGAACATTTTCTGCATGATCTTCTTGATGTTTTTATTAGCCGCTTCAACACCACCATTCATCTTTGGACGGTAGATGACGGAGTTAAGGTGTTTGAAATGAAATTTACTGCATAACTCCTCCATTATTTTGTTGTTGAGGTTTTTAGCATTGTCTGACACAATGACCTCTAGTTGTCCATATCGACAAACGATATTGTTTCTGATGAAAGCAATGTTAACTTCTTAGTAAACCTGGGGAAGGAGGTTGCTTCTACCCATTTGGTGAAGTAGTCAATCATGGTGAATATGAATCGATATCCATTATTGGCTTTGGGGTCGATGGGCCCGATCACGTCCATTCCCCACATTGAGAAGGGCCATGGCGAACTCATATTGTGGAGTTCCCTTGGAGTGGTGTGGATAACATTCCTATGAATCTGGCATTGATAGCACCTATTGACGTGATCATTATAATCAGCTTTGAGCGTAAGCCAATAATGCCCTGTTCTGAGGATCTTCTTAACAAGTAGGGGTTCGCTCATGTGTGGGCCACATACTCCACCATGGATCTCATCCATGAGCCTCTAAGCTTGGTCTTTGTCCAGACATCTAAGGAGACCTAATCCTGCATCTCTCTTGTAGAGTGCATCTCCGCTCAAGTAGAATTTCATAGCTAGTCGATGGATCCGCCTCTTTTCAGTTAGGCTCGCCTCAGCGGGTGTAGATCCATCTCAACAGGATACTCCTTGATATGTTGATACCAAGGGTTGTGGATGGGAGGTAGCTCATCCGATACTTCTCCAACATAGTTCCCATAAGCTGGGGCCTTTTGAAGGGCAAATGTAATGTTTGGGATGTTTTCCTTGTCAGGTATGTGAACCAAAGAGGCCAACGTTGCTACTTGCATCCGCAAAATCATTCTATTACGAGAAATGTGTAGAAAGGAGATTTCTTCGAACTCTAAAGCCATCTGTAGAACTTCCATGATGGTAATGCAGCAAATGTAATTATTTGGTTTGATAGATTCCTGTGGATTGTTAATTACCAACGTCCGAATCCCCAAAGGCAGTTAACCGCTTGATGCCCATTGAACAGGCAAGTTTTAGCCCCATGATACAGCCTTAATACTCAGTTGTCTTGTTGGTGCTGACAAACTGCAATTTGACGGCGATGGGATACTGCTCTCCTATACCGGATACTAGACTGCTCCAGCTCCAGAACCTTTGTGTTAAACAGCTCCATCAAAATACATTTCCATGTATGGCATGCATCGTCCTGATGGTGTTGCTGAACTGCCATTACCCCTTCATCGGAGAAATATGTTTCTAAGGGTTTGTAATCCCTGCAGGTGTGGTAGCCAGTTGATCCACAATTCCTTGACCTTTGACAGACTTTTGCATCACGTAGACGATGTCAAATTATTGTAGGGTCAACAGCCATCTAGACAGCTGACAATTCAGTATGGGCTTACTAAACACATACTTGAGAGGATCCATGCAGGATATAAGATGGGTTGTGTGACTATGGAGGTAATTGTTGTAACCTCATGGAAGCTCATGCTAAAGCACAACAAGTCTTCTCAATCAGAGTGTATTGTGTTCACTGCTGCTTAATCTTTTGTTGAGGTAATAGATAGCTTATTCTTGGCCTTTATCGTCTTTTTTTGCCCCAGCATGCAGCCCATAGCATTGTCATTAATGGACAGGTACATGAACAGGGGAACATCATCCCTGAGAGGTACTAAAATAGGAGCGTTAACCAGCTGCTCTTGATTGTAAGGAAGGCTTTCTGACGCTCATCGTTCTATTTCATGGAGGAGTTCTTCCTTAACAATTTGAAATGGGCTCACAGGTTGTTGTGAGTTAAGAGATAAACTTGCTAATAAAGTTGATTCTTCCCAAAAAATTCCACGTATTTCCTTCTATGTTTGAGGAATAGGCATTTCCTTGATGGCCTTGATTTTGGTGGGAATCCAGCTTAATCCCTTTGTGGCTGACTAGGAAACCTAGCATCTTGCCGGATTTAATGCCAAAGGCGCACTTGGCTGGATTCAACTTCAAGTTGTACTTACGCAACCTGTTGAAGAGTTTTTTGAGATGGTCTAAGTGGTATTCTTCCCTTCGGGACTTGACAATGATGTCATCCATGTAGATCTCTATCTCTTTATGCCATTAAATCGTGGAAAAAGAGCTATCATAACTCGCTTGATAGGTTTCCCCGACATTGATGAGGCCAAATGAAAATCGTCTGTAGCAGAAGGTTCCCCAAGGCGTGATGAAAGTAGTTTTCTCACGATCCTCCTCAGCGACCAATAATAGGATGATACCCCCGCAACAGCAATCAGAAAAGGAGTACATGCCGTATTGAGCAGTATTATCGATAAGAATGTGGATAAAGGGCACGAAAAAGCTATCTTTAAGGTAAGCTTTGTTCAGATCCCGATAATCCACGCAAACTCGCACCTTTCCTCCTGTTTTAGGCACGGGAACAATGTTGGATATCCATTCCAGATATGTGGACACCATGATAATGCCAGCTTGAAATTGTTTCACAATTTCTTCTTTCAACTTTAAACTCCACCCAGGTTTCAATCGCTTGAGTTTTTTCCTGACTGGCTTAAATCCCTCTTAATGGGAAGGCGATGAAGGACAATATCAGTGGAAAAACCCACCATGTCCTTCGTGAGACCATGCAAACACCTCCTGGAATGTGGTTAATAGCGCAACCATGTTATTCCGTATGGTTTGGGGTTAGGTCTGAACTAATCTCGACTAGCTTAGGGCTTTCTAAGGTTGCAAGATTGAAAGGAATGGTTTGATCAAGATTAGATTTAGGCTTGTCTTTGACCCATTCTTAATCTCCTGAGGTGTCTCAATGTCCTCTTAGATTTCCATCAAGTCTGAGTCTAACTTTTCATCTAAGTTACAATCCTTGTTGAGAAAAGGAACCTCATCGGCAAGTACAGGCACATCTAAATTCAGAGTCCTGAAACAAAATATGTTTTCACTTATTATATGAAAATGTTTAATCATACAAAAGTGTTAGCATGTACTGATAAAAATAACTGCTAATATTGTATAGAAAAGTAAGCAATTAAAGTTATCTACAGGGCAGAGGGATTTCCTGTGATCCTTGAAAGAGAAAACCAAGTCCAGTATTGAGATCTGATGTGGAGCTTCTCTTAAGCTTAGAACCACCTTTGCTTCATTATGGCCCATAGCGGAGGATTTCTCAATCTTCTCCATGGGAATCTTCTTCTTTGCTTTTATGGTAGGCTTCAGCATCCTCTGAGGAGATACAGTGGATTTTCCTTCGATACTGTAGCAGTAGTATGAGACATGGATCCTTCATCTTCTCCATAATTCCAAGGGACTTTGTGTAAGCTGACAACAGGATATGTGGCCTGATTTATAAAGAAATTAACTCTAGTGCAACCACTTTTAAAGGATTATAATCTCCTTTGAGTTGAATTGCTTGTATGGGAAATGGTTTGACAGTCTCATCAGCCTTAGCGGATATAAATACTACTAATACCCTTCCATTTTGTAGGACATGTATTCCCACTCTCGAGTAGTATAGTGTTATCGTCTCTATCAATTGCAGGACACCGCTGTCAAGTAGATTCTGAATAAGGTGGTGGAGTGCCCAGCATATCTTCTATGTTGTGACAGCGAGAATGTGAATAGACATTAAAATACTCCATCAAGTTGAACCATCTTGAACGGGGGATTGATTGGAGGTAGAAGGGAGGGTAATTCTTCCGTCGTTGATTAGAATCTAAAAATATATCCTCCATAGATTGGCCCAGGTATGTAAATCCTTTTATTGGTAAAATCCTGACGGGCTTTAGTACTTGCTCTCTCTTCGCAACCTTATCCTCAATAGCTTCACTTTCTGAAGGTGATGGTAGAGCATTCATAAAAAAGGAAGGAGATATGCATGCTCCTTGCTGACTAACTGGCATGTGACTTGATGCTGATGGGTCACCAATTCTACCAATTGTTCAATTTGCTTACAAAGAGCTTTCATCTTTTGTTCCATAGCAAATTGGAAATTTGCGTAATCCCATCTGTCAACACCGTCTTTGATGGTTAGGATGATTCACTTTTAAAATTGGAACTCTATCCAGTGCTCCAACTAATCATGTTGACCTCTTCTTCTGTGTGTTGAGGAAGAGGGTTGTCTTACACATGAGGTTGATCTGGTTTGGTAACCACGGTCTCACTGTTGTCTATTAAATCTTGGATCTTGTGTTTTAAGGCCCAATATCTTGAGTACATGTCAAGGTGCTCCGCATGATAAGTACATTCCGAGTAGCATTGGAAACCCGTCCCATTAGGGTTGGTTGGTGGAATAAGATGTTGTGATTTTCTTCTAGTAGTCAGAAGAGCAAGAATATTCTCGGCGAGTCCCTTAAGGGTGGTAAATGTTCGAGGGCGCTTTGCATCTCCACCTTTAGGGCACTGGAGGGTTTGAAGACTGTTCTTGGAAAGGGGAGTAATGTTCTTCTCTGTATAGGCATGTTCTGACTGGCTTTTTGACCTGTAGTTCATGGAACATCCTCCTCTTTCTTTTTATGACCCTCTGGGGGTCGTTTCCATGGGATTCGGATTGGATTGCTCAACAATTGCTTTAAGAGTGGCTAGGTCTTGAATCTTTCCTGACTTCAACCCCATCTCAGCACTCTCTTCGTGCTTTGATCATTTCGAAAATGGTTTGCCAATACTAGCTAAGACTCTCTCATAGAAAGGAGCTTCTTGTATGTCTATGAAAATCATGACCATTTTTGACTCTGTCATGAGGGAATAACTTGAAGCAGTAAGGCGCCTCCACCTTTCGCGTAATCTCTGAAAGACTCATAATTGTTTTCTTAACCTTGGTAATCTGTACACGGTCAGGAGCAATATGAGATTGAAAACTGTATTGAGTGAGGAAGGCGTGAGCTAGCTCTTCTCAGCTATGGATCTTTGAGTTATCTAATCTAGTATACCATGAACGGGCTTTTCCAGTTAGACTGTTCTGGAATAGCTTATTCTAAACTTCTCGTTTTTCGGCATTAAGAGCCAAGTTCTCCAATGAACACCTTCAAATGTGTGTAAGGATCCCCTAATTCGTCATACTTTTCAAAGTTAGGGGTTTTAAATTTCTCGGGATAATGAACACCAGGGAATATGCAAAGGTCAGCATATGAAACACTTCCATGTGTTCCAATCCCTTTAAGAGAACGGATAGTTTCTTCCATTTGAAGGACCTTTTTCCTGATATCACCGGTGTCTAGATCTCCTTTGAGATGGGTGTTTTCAGGGTCTTTGTTGGTCGTATCAAACTGAGGTTCTGGATTTGTTTTATCCGAACCTTATGTTCCTCCTTGTGTATAGGATTCTGTATGTGTAGGAGCATTTTTGAGCCCTGAGTAGACTGATGTAATTCTTTAAGCAGAACAACCAAATCTGTAATTTATTTACTTAATTCGTTAAATTCTCTCGAGAAATGGCATTAGACGGTCAGAAGAAGACATGATTGGCTGTAGGCTCGTGGCCTTTTTGGATTTGAGCGGGTAACAAGCCCAATTGTTTCCCTACAAAAGACTTATGTAGTAGTTAGTCTTAGGGATAATGTAAATGCTATCATAATGTGTCCATTTTAGGAATATCATCCTGCAAAAACAAGTGTTATTTGATAGCATGTCATGTATGCACAAATATTCTTAATATTTTACATTACATAAAGATGAACATGGAATAAAATTATAAGTAAATGTTTTTACAAGTAATAAAAAATGGAAAGGATGAAGAGACTTTCCTCCACGTTTGGTTTATCAGAGGCTGACCTATATTAGGGTTACTCTCGCGGCTTTTTGGCATGAAGGTTCCCAGATCATCGCAATCTACTTGACGGGATGTTAATCCGGTCTTTCAACTATAGTTAATCTGGGTGGTGCCTTTCCTGAGCCTCGTTGGGCTTAGTCTCCCACGAGTCCAGCAATTAAACACTGATAGGATAGCCTCCTGGTGGAGGAACCACACAACATACATCCATACAACGTGTCTCTCCGTTTATGAAAATGATGACATGTGTGAAACACTAATATCATAGATAGATATTTTACAGTGCAGTAAGTAAATGCATTCGTACACATCATCATAAATGTAAATGCAACATTCACACACAAGCATATAACAGTTTTGAAAAG